>BPTQ01000005.1:258227155-258354655 GCA_019973895.1 Chrysanthemum seticuspe | reverse complement strand
TCCGGACAACCGATGACCATTTGGTCAGTTCGCACAAGCAAGGAAGGGTCGTCAGTTGGTCAATTCTTACCCTTCCCAACTCTACCTAACTACTTAGGGTCAGTTGGTCAATTCTCCTAAGCAACTAGATACGACCACATTTCAAAATTATCGAAGCTAGGGTAACTACCAATGAACTATGAATGCATACACTAGAAACAATTATACGGAAGCATGAAAACATAAACAAAACATTCAAGAAATCATAACTATGCTAGCACCAAAGGTGCTTAGCCGATCATATTAAAAGAAACAAAGAATTCGATGTTTAACATAATGAAAGACATGAATCGAAAGTAAAAGATAAAATGATTGCTAATGCTTATCGATATGGAGTAATTTCTCCCTTGGAGATGGCTCCGTATGCTCTGAATGATCTGCCTTTGGAACCCTCTTCACATTCTCTGACTTTGAGTTGTGAGTGAATGATATGAAATGCAGAAACTAGGGCTTGTATTTATAGGCACGATCCTAGTTACGGCGTAACTTGAGTTGAGAGTTACGCCGTAACTTCAATAATCCTCCAATTAAAACTCTCGTTAAGCAGGTTACGGCGTAATCTTTGTAAGGGTTACGGCGTAGTTAATGGAGGCACAAAACATATTTTGACCTAGATGATTACAGCGTAACCTTAGTTGAGAGTTACGCTGTAATTGTTGTTAAGTTGGTCTTCTGAATCAAAACACTAGCTACGGCGTAATGTGAGAGAAAGAGTTACGCGGTAGCTTCTTCACAGTTGGCATACTATCATAAATCGTTAGGAAAATGTCCAAATCCGTGTCTCATAAGCTCCAATGCTTATAATTTACCTGAAAGTAAAATATAAAGGAATACAAACGTAAATTCATATAAATGATATAAAATATGAGCATTATCTGGGGAAATTGACACTTAAAATTTAGGACTCTTTGATGTTATCAGTATGCCTTCTTGTTGGTTGTATCCTTGAGTAACAAGTCTAGCTTTATTTCTAGATACGACACCGTTTACATCTAATTTGTTTTTATATATCCATTTTGTTCCAATTATTGCTTGGTTTTTAGGTGGAGGGACAAGTGTCCAAACGTTGTTAGAAACAAATTGATTTAATTTCCCTTGCATAGTCATAACCCAACTTTCATCTTTTATAGCTTCTTGAGTGTTTTTAGGTTCTATAGTTAACATGAAACAAAAAAGACTACTTTGGTTTTGGACTTGAGACCTTAGAGTTTTTTCATTTAATTTTTCTATAACTTTTTCTACGGGATGATCTTTAGACTCTTTAGCATTGATAATTTCATTGTTTAATGGTCCATCTTCCTTGTTTACATTTTCTTTTATTTCTAAGACTTCACTTTCGATTAACTCGTCATCGGCAAGAGGTAAGGAGGTTTTAGGTGGACTCTCGTCAAATTTGACATTTAAAGATTCTTCAACTTTCATGGTTTCTTTATTTAGTATTACGTATGCTTTACTATTAGGAGAATATCCTAAGAAAATACCTCCAGTTGATTTTGGATCGAATTTAGTTAAGTAGTCTTTTGTGTTAAGTATAAAACATTTACTATCAAAGACTCGAAAGTGTTCTAATGAAGGCTTTTTGCCTCGTAACAACTCGTATGGAGTTTTCCTTGAGAATGGTCTAATTAAGACTTGATTTAGAATTTTTGATGTGTTGACGGCGTTGAACCAAAATATTTGAGAAGTAGATTGCTCATTAATCATGGTGCGACTCATTTCTTGTAGGGTTCAATTTTTCCTTTCAACTTCCCAGTTGATTGTCGAGTGCGAGGAGCCGAGAAATTGTGGGTAATACCATTAGCATCACAAAAGGCTCCGAATTGCACTTCATTATCAAATTCCCGACCATGATCCATTTGGATTGACACAATAGGACTTCCTAGTTTTCTTTGGATTTTTCTACTTAAGATTTCAAAGTGATCAAACGTTTCAGTTTTATTCTTTAAAAATTTAGTCTATGTGTAACTAGAGTAATCGTCCACTATAACCAAGGTATAGAAGTTACATCCGTAACTTTGGATAGCGGACGGACCAAATAAATCCATATGTGGTAATTCTAGACATTTTGATGTAGAAACCATATTTTTAGCTTTATGACTAGCATGGACTTGTTTTCCGGTATTACAAGCATCACAGAAATGATGTTCGTATTTTAGTTTAGGTAGGTTTCTTACAAGTTCTTTGGATGATAGCGATTGAAGAAGTCGCATATTGGCGTGACCCAATCTTCGATGCCATAAGGTTGAAGTATCATCCATAGAGTTAAGACAATGTTTGTCTTTTGGTTCGTTTTTTATTTAATAACGTAGACGCCATGTTTTCTAATACCTCTTCCTATAGTTATACCATTTTTCAAGATTTTACTACCGGTTTCGCTAAAGAGAACGTTGCACTTTTTATCACATATTTGACCTGTACTTAGTAGATTAAAGTTTGGGTTTTCTACGTGACATGCGTCATTAATGGTTAGGGATTTCTGAGAGAATGTACCTTTTCAGATGATTTTGCTTTTACTGTTGCCGAACACCACATTTCCTCCATTAAATGATTCGTATGTGGAGAACAACGCTTTATTACCAGTCATATGTCTTGTGCACCCGCTATCCTTGATCCATTCGTCCGGATCCAAGTCAACCTTTTGGCACACCTAGGAAAACAAACAACTCAAAAGTTTGGTCCTCATTTGTTCATGGTTCCATTGGTGTTATAAAATTCATTCATATGAGGCATATATGGAAATGGTGAAAAAGCATTCCAAGGTACATGTTTTGGAATGGAAAACCATTTTGTGAGTTAGGATTCCAGCCTATTTGATGGTGGTCACTTTTAGGAAAAACATTGTTTGGCCTTCTTATTGTTGTGTTAGGTTTAGAGAACAATGGGGTTTTGTTTTTCACTAAGCCTTGACCTTGTTTTAAGGAGGGTGGTTGTTTGACATTCCTAACAGTAACATAGGTTGGTTTCTTTTTGTTAACTACAAAAAATTCGGTTCTAGAAGAGATGGTTGCGTTATTTTTACTTTTTATTGTTGCAGATGCCCATATCCCTTCTTTTTCACTAGCCGGATCCCTTTTCAAGGGATCCGCCGGATCCAGCGCTACAGTGGATGTTTTTTCATTTGTTTTAACAAATTGTGTTTCCTTAACTTTGCTAGTTGACGCAATATGTTCCTGAATACCTAGACCCTTTTGATTGTTACCCGTTTTAACACTATCAAGTATTCTATCAATGTAATTAGTACTTAGTCTAACAATTTTAGAATCAAGGTGATCAACTAAAGTTTGAAGTTCTACACAAAGCTTGCATTCCCCACTTACTTCCTTTCCCTTTTTCTAGTCTATTTAATTTATCTTTTAGTTCAAAAACTTCTTTTTCTAATAGTTCATTTTTATTTCATAAGTTTGTTTTTGTTTATTACCTTGAGACTAATTTTGCAAAGCTTGTTATATTCTATATGTAAGGACTCATCATCTAGAGATGAACTACTATAATATAGAGAGTCGAAACATACCTCGTTTGGAGTTTGTGGAAAACTAGAGGGGGGGGGGTTGGATAGTTTTACCGATTAAAACTTCATTTTGAAATATTTAGATCAGCTTATGTCAATCTATTTGATGTGTGTGTGTTGGATGATGATAGATAAAGCATATAAACAAGTAATGCAAAGATAAAGAGTAAGGGACACAAAACCACGACACGAGTGTTTATAGTGGTTCGGTTACAAGGACACCTTCCTTGCCCTACTCCACTTCCTGAGTTCCCCACTCAAGAGTTCGTAAGCACTACACAACACAAGCTCCTTAATGTGGCAGAGAAGCCTTCATAATGTCGCCTACTCTTTATCCGATACAAGGCTAGACACCGGGTTCTTCCACAAGGTAGAACCAAACCTATCACAACGTCGCCTACACTTTATCCGGTACAAGGCTAGATACCGAGTTCCATTACAAAGGAGGAACTACTACCCAACACAACACAACTAACCTAAAGGAGACACACTCCTTATTACAACATCGTAAGAATATCACTATCCTTTAACCCAAACTAACTATCTTGTACATCGATGCACCATATCGAATATACTTCCTTGGCACCTTCCACTAATGCCTTCGACTTGACCCTTTGGCACCTTTCACTAATGCCTTCGACTTGACCCTTTGACACCTTTCACTAATGCCTTCGACTTGACCCTTTGTCACCTTTCACTAATGCCTTCAACATAACACTTCTAAGGAGGGAGAAAAGAACTATCAACAAGATAACTTTAGTAGTCTTGATGATGACGAAGCTTGGCAACTCATGGACTTGAGCTTGCTTGACTTCAAGAGGTGGTGATCTCGCCTTTAAGAGTAACTTAGAGAATCACACAAACACAAAACTACATAGAAAGATTCTTTGGATCTGAGGTTAGAGAGTTTACAGGATCAACCATACCGAGCTCAAGGCAACAAGACTATCAAGAGACGGCACACTACATACCGATGTATCATAGAAAGGAAGGTCTAAGTCCCAAGGACCGAAATGCCTTCAAAATGTTGCAAAAGAGGTTTTTCCACGAAGGCCATGTAGTCGAACCTTCATTTCTCAACAATACCGACATCCCCCAAGTCTTTATGGGAATCAACTTCCAGTGCCTTCTAACTATCAACGAACAAGTATGTCCGATATTTGTTCTTGAGTTCTACAAGAGTATAAGGATCATAGGAAATGAGGATGGAACCATTTTGATCGCTTTTGTCATCAATGAACATGACTATACCTTCACCCTTGAAGAGTTTGCTAGGATACTTCGTATCCCTTGCCAAGGAGCATGCTTGTATTCAAATGAATGGTCACTAGCCCACCTCCATGACATGGCCGATGAGTATCCGGTCTATTTCACACCTCTCCCGAATCCAACTACGGTAAGAGATACCGTCTTCATTCAAAGAACATCCCCGTCTTGGGTCACTAGGAAATCAAATGTCATCTATAGGGATCCCTTTCAAATGGAGCTTTTGGATATGTTCCCGTTGTACAAGAAATGGGAACTAGTGTTAAGGGAGAATGTCCTTTGTTTGGTGGGAAATAAGGATCATCCCAACGCTTGCCTGGTCTACATGATCTATTGCCTTATCAATGGACTCATTTCAACCTCGCCTATTACATGGTTAAACGGATGGCAAGTGTGTCGAGGATGGACAAGATGGTGCTCCCCTATGCTATGCTCCTAACTCGCCCAGCCAATTTTGTCTTTGCTCTAGATCCATCTCCTAATACCGATGACCACTTCTTTAGCAACAAGGTCATGGTACCCTTGTCCGATGAGAAGACTACAAGGTTTATGGTTGAAGGCAAGAGACCTCATCCACCGACGGAATCATCCGAAGAAAGGGAGGGAGAAGGAAGCAACCCGATAGGCAACTACCAACTTAACCCCGTGGCATACATTGAGCAATTGCCGGACATCCTAAGTCCTTATCAAGAATTTCAACAAACAAAGGGGATGTTTAAATGCCTTGCCAACTTTCTTATAGGGAAGAAGAAAAAGTAGGCTTGAAGGGTTGAAAGGTGAAGCTTGGAGGCGTTGGAGTAGAAGATTGAGTGAAAGGAGAGGTAAGGTCGTGGACCTTAAAATTCGAACAATGGTTTGTAAAACATCTTAAACAATATTTTAGTAACTTAGGACTTAGGATTAGTAGATGGCATGACGTGAACAATGACACCCTAACATTAGGCGACCCTAATGAGAATTTTATGACTACTTGATTGAAATCAAGAAGTCGGTCTTCCTCATATTTGCTTACCCTTTAGTCACTATTACATACCATACTTGATATACCTTGCTTACATACATGATTGCTTGTTGTAGAAATGATTAGGCTTGTTATTTGCTAAGAGGTGCAAAATCTGCACATTTGCTGTGAAGCTACTGGTTAGCAGTAGCCGGATCCTTGAGCTATAACTAGTCGGATCCCTCATATGAAGGATCTGTGGGATCCGGGTAAACAGATATGGGAATTTTACACTTTCACTTCAATCCAATCTTCCGGACCTTATTAGACTAATTAAACATGTTACTTTAGGATCACTTAAGTACTCCTCAAACCCAGATGGTCTCACATTGACTCATAACTAACTTAGGATCACTTTCAAGGCGCTTTTGATTTATCACTTCACCAAAACTCACCATATTTCCGCTCCAATGCTCACACATTGTTCCTCACATCTCAAAACACCTAGTTTGATATTTCTCTCAATTTTAGCAAATTGATTGTAGTCATCCTTATCTCAAAATAGGCCAAAAACTAGTTTTTCATTTCTTTTGATTTTTAAGGAATTTTCTAAATTACTCTTAAGTTACCATCTGATCTCTAGGATCGTTTGACACCACTTGACACTTTCAAATTTCTTAGTGTCATCCTTGATCACCCATTGGTACTCATAAAACAACATTTCTTTCCATAAAAGACAAGCATTAGCTACCCTCACTCATTTCACTTGATCATTTAAGTCTCATATCATTTAACACACCTGAGAAGACTGAAAACACTCAAGATGTTGGTACTAGACCTTACAAAACATCCTCTTCCTTTTCTTTGACTGCTGAGAGCCGGATCCCTAGGTTTAGCCTAGACGGATCCCTCATTTGAGGGAACCGTGGGAACCGGATGCACATACTAAGCTAAAACAATCATTCTGAGCTCTTGTTGTTAACTTAAACACTCCAACTTGTCTTAATTGACTTTCTAGATCAGTGCAACTCTGTAGTTGACTCTTGTGCATGCAAATCATTGCAATTTGAAGGATCTTAGTGATTTTAGCCTTAAATTCACTTACTAACTCCTTCCCTTTATAAACCTCTTTGTTAGTACTTCCAAATCACCATTCACAACCTCATTCTCAGCAACCAAAAGCCATTATTTCACTATCCATTTATCATTTCATCATGAGAAAAGCTACTAGTGCTAACTCATCTACCAAAGGACCTCCCAAGAAACTTTCTCGGGTTGTTCACGAAATCTCTTCAACCGAATCATCATCCGTTAAAAACCCAAACACTAGAATTCCCTCACAACCAACTCTACCAATCAAACCAATTTCTAAAAGAATAGTTCCCACAAAACTACCCTTGCCAAACACTACTATACCTCCTAAACCAAACACCCCTACTTTCGCTAAACCATCACCTCTAGTTCCTAGAGCTATCTCTTTCACCACTCCACTCTCATCTCCATACCTCTACAACTTAGAGGACTTGCCTTCTAGGCCATCTCACCCACCACCATTGCCAACATTTCCCTCAATTGAGAAAATAGCTCAACAACAAAACTTTGGTGTTGAAACAACACTAGCACCCATATCCTTTTCTCCATCACCCTCAAATAGTCCATTTTGGATTATGAGGAATCAACAAAATCAACAACCGGATCACATAGAAGTTGATACCTCTCTACCACCATCCTCAACACATATTCCACCACCTTCATCCTTAGTTGAACCACCTCCAACTTCATCAAACATACCACCACAAATTCCTCCTTCTTTTGTGGAACCTCCATCCAATCTTCCATCTCAAACCACTCCATTCCTACCACCATCATTTCCTAGCCATGCCAAAGATTGTTATCATTGTCAACATGTTGAAGGTTTAGTACATGAAGTACGTGACGAACTACGTTTCATGTTTTATCACCTCCTTGAACGTTTCGATGAGATCAACAAACCTAAACATCCTTAAAGCTTAGGAATTCAAGTAGTGTTATAATCTTAAGTTTAAACCTAGATGTGTTAGGGATCATACTTCATGTTCGGATCATTTTCTTAGTTTTAGAGTTATGTACATCATTTCTCTCATTTTATTGAATGATATTACATGTTGTTTGCCATGTGGTTACGAAAATATGTTTGGTGCCATAATACATAACTTGTTGATGTTAAACATCATACTCTACATCTACATTGCTGTCATGAGATTGTAGGTACACGGATCCCTCCTTTTTGCCTAGACGGATCCCTCCAAAGGAGGAACTGTGGGATCCGTGCAATAGAAACATTTTTTTACTAATTTGAGTCTCATTTGCAGGAAATCATGCATCATATACTTGCTTTGTAACCTTTGTTTTGTAGATTTTCAATATACACATGAAGACTTTGACACCCTCAATAAGGTGTAGCTTTTCGTCAAAGCAAAACTTTTGCAAAAACACTTGCAAAACTTTCATTTAGGATTTCATTATTACTTGACGCCCTCACAAAGGGGATCACTCGTCAAGGGGGAGCATGTTTGTCAAAAGACGAAACTATTTGCAAACATAATTTCAAAACACTCGCTTAGTCTTCCTAATTACTTGACGCCCTCAACAAAGGGAAGCACCCGTCAAGGGGGATCTAAGACGAGAATTATTCTCTTCTCTTACTCTCTATTTTTCATATTATTACTTTTCACACGTTTGTCTCAAAACAATGTGTTAGTTTCTTTTCGACGCTCTTTTTGTTTCGACAAAAAGGGGGAGTAGAGAGTAAAAACTCCAATTCAAACTTTTACGAATTTTAGTTTTTCCTTAAAATAATCTCATGTTTTGTTATCAACAAAAAGGGGAGATTGTTAATACAAATAAGCCGTAAAAACGCTTATTTATATTTTACGACCTTCTAATATTTTGTCAATAACAAACGTAAAATCATTTTAACGAAACAAATAAAATTCGTAAATGGCTAGAGTCAATACTTTACTAACACACTTACATTTTCATATAAAACACTAAACAAGTAATATTGTTTACATCTTATAGAAATGCATATGTATAACAATTAGTGTTTCCATAATACGGAAATGTGTGTGTGTGTGTATATATATATATATATATATATATATATATATATATATATATATATATATATATATATATATATATATATATATATACTTGGTATATATTATGGGAAAAAATATAAGTCCTTAACCCATTGACTAGATACATTGAATATTGTTGGGTAAAACCCAAAGTCCATGACCCATACCCATTGAGCTTGATCCATAACCCATAACCCATTGCATGACATCATGCATGAAGTCATGTTGGGTATTATCCATGATCCATGACCCAAGACCCTTGACATAATGTCTAGATACATTGCCTCTTGTATAACCCATGGTTCATAACCCATAACCCATAACCCATAACCCGGTTTGCAACCTAAAATCCGTACTTAAGCTGACCCAGCTGAAGGATCCCTTGGATTGCACTAGCCGGATCCCTGTGGGGAGGGATCCGTGAGAACCGGAGAATAGTAGAGAACTTTGCCTATAAATAGTGAGCCATTTCTCTCTTGAAACTCATCCCTTTTACACATACTCTCTCTTAGTATGATGTTTAGCTTATTATTGTGATGACATGTTTTAGCATTGTTTCTTCATGCAGATTGTTTTGTAATATCAAATAGGGGAAGATTGTTGGGAATTATAGATTTGATGATTACAAAACCCACAAGCAGAAATGGAGAAAGAAGAAACAATGAGGACCTAAATAATTAGTTAGCTTTATTAGTAATTACATGTTATCGTAATAAGCATGTCTTGTTCGCACTGAAGGAAGAGATGATCTATGCTACTGAGTTCCTGATTCAAGAAGATGGTTAATATACTTTTAAGGGGAAGCTTATTGTTAATATACTTAACCATCTACATGCATCACTTGAGGGGAAGCGTTTACGAGTTGCACAAGACCCCTATTAGATGTTTACAAAAAGGGGAAAAAGATTCAAATGTCTTTGAATCATGTATAATTCTTGTAGACAACAAATAGTAGCATTTCGATATAAATAAATTTTGTAAATATATTTATATGTACATACCAACGGCCACCATCATAGTGAGCTCTATTATATCAACGAGATACCAGTATCAAGCTTATTCCATGAACTGAATAACTGAACCGTATCATGTACAACCAAATCTGTAAAAGAGCGTGCAACAACCAATCAAGAATCATAACATGGACTGAAACTCCAAAACGAACTAGACACATCATCATTGTTCAAGATCCAAGGGCATCAAAGGACCTATAATATGTGTTGTCAAATATCAATCAACACTAGCAGCAAAAACAAGAGAAATCGGACAACACTAGCAGCAATAACAAACAAACAGTAGTAGACATGGCTAGCAGAAGAAACCGTAAGCAGACCATCAAGAATGATATAACCAGTAGGATCAAAAACATGTGTATCGTTGTTAGGTCACCATATTTGTAACACAAGCATCAATATAAGAGATAGAGAAGAGAATGATCGGATGAACAATACAAGACACTTATGCGTATGAAATAAGAAGAGTTATGCGTATGAAGTGAAATGAATTGGACAACCAACCCTAAAGTGAGGGTTATACAAGAGTATTTATAGGGCAAGGAGCTAGGGCAACACTTCTAGACTCCTTCCCTTCTTATGGGCTTGGGCCAAGGCTCATGGGCTTTCTACATAAGCCTTAGCATGATTACTAACATAAAAGCCATATTAAGCTAACTATTACATATGAATCACTAACACTTGAAATATAGTTTAGGAGTGATTCCAACAATCTCCCCCTAAGTGTTGGTGATGAACGAAAGAGTGATAAACGTTGTTGGTGCTGATGTAATAGTAGCTTTGACGTCTTCTGACATTCTTCTTTCTTGTGAGAAGAAGTGTCTTGATTCGAACAATCTCCCCAGTGTAGAGAAATTGTTTCCTTTGAAGTATTCTGCTTTGACGTCATCATTATCTTTGTTCTTTAGTTAATTTGTTCTTTTTGGTGAAAGTGATAGTATGGTGTGGCTATCTGCATCAGGTCCGCTTCGTTGCTCCAGTGTCTCCACGTCTTTCTCCAACATGCTCACACGCTCTTAAATGTTGGATTTCAGTATTGATGTAGTTCTCTTAGTCTTTAAACTTTGTAGATTCTTTGACTTTGACGAAGAATCATTCTGACTTTGTGTTGCCTTTTGAGAGAACTTCCATTAGTGATATTGTTGGTATGAGCATGTGGAGAATCTGCACGATCAGTCCGCTCCAGAGCTTCCATAAGAAGAAAAACATAAGAATGGTTAGTAATAAGCGGATTCCGGCACTTACAAGTTTGAACTTCGAGAGTGTTAACAGCATAGTGTGAAAACACAACTCTAATTCTTACAAAGGCCGTTCCTGAACTGGAGTCCCACAAGTGAGATAACGCGATGTACCGAAGTACATCTACAGTTCAGATGAGTCGCTGAGGTACACTGAAGCATCACCTCACGACTGTAGACCGTTTGAGAGCACTAAGCGTAATCCACGGGGAGTTACCGAAGCGAATGAGGATCACATATGTGAACCTCTCATAAATGTTCTTGACAGATTGCTAAGATCTGTGAAGGACACGATAAAGTATCACTTGCGTTCTTATTGTTGAACGACAAGCGATAAAATGTCAAGTGTACCTAAGAGATCTTTTGATGAATCTCGTGGCTCTAGACTCAATAGTGCGTTTTGGTTTTCCTGAGCGGAGACTAGGGAGAGGGTCTCCTTCTTCAATACCAGCAATCTCTAAGAGAAAGCCGATAGATTATGCAGGGTTTCTTGTGAGAATGAAACAAGCTTCTGTTGAGAGAAACTTGAGTGGTTAAGAATGTTTAGTGCATGCGTCACTGGGTCCATGACGACTTTGATCTTCAATACCGGTGTCATCAAGTGACAATCAGTAGCATATGAATTGAACCCGGTGTCTGCCCTAAGTTGAATAATCGGGAGGGCTATTTCTTTTCACCCTTTTCTTTGCTTCTTCAACTCCTTCTTTCTCCGATTCTCATTTTCTCCTTTTTATAATCATACCTAAGGACTTCTAATACTAACTATTGGTAGTATCCTTGGGTAGATCCCTCCGGCTCTGGCGAATCATAGGACGGTTATTCCTAACCTTAATCACCTTATAACTCCATGACTAACCAATGTTGCCATAAAACCATTTTCTTGAAAATCTCCCAAAGTGTTTGTAAATGAAAAACATGTTTGAACACTTCAAGAGTTTTATATTTTCAGAAATACTCCCCCTCCACATGTGCTTGAGAGTTTTGACGGAAATCTGCACAGCGAGGGAAGAGCGCACACTTTTGAATTGATCAACTCAAGATAGACAATTCCTTGCGAGACACGATTACATTGTATAGTTAAAGAGATACATTGTCAGCTTTTAGGTGACAACTAGCTCTAATAACTACCTTGAAGATGTGGACAACACCGAAAGGTTGTCAAACCCGTCAAAGTTCATGTCTATCAGGAGCTTCTCGAATGGGTACAATTTACTTGGATAGGTCTTGGAAGATAAATCTTTTCAATGTATGACTGTTCAGATCCCGTCAATTCATGGGTTGAAGTCTTTTCACACGAGGATTCAATAGCAAAACATAACATATTTCTTATCACATAATTTTTCTCCCCCTCAAAAATGGCATATAAATGTTATTTTTGAAGAAATGGTGATATCAAATATGACCATTTCGAGTTTTGTGGGAAGATTACCACGATGAACAATTTGTGAACAAAGTTTTTTTTAATCAAATACTCCCCCTCAACAAGTGATGTTAACTTTTGAGGTTTTGAAAATCATAAGGGGAAGTACTTATCCTTTTGAGCAAAACCTTTGAAAAATGAAAGGTTTGATAAGTTTTACTCAAAAGTAAGAATCTTTCGCTCCTTTTATAGCATTGTGGCACTGAAGCGTACCACATGGTCCTTTCAATACAAGAACGGGTTGTACACTGTTATGTGTGCACAAGCCATTGTCATTATAAAATCACACATCCAAATCAATATTGAAAATGAAACAGTTTAAGGGGTACCAGGTAGTCCATCAATCTTTTCAAGAATGCGAACAGGGCGTTGATAGCCTGTGAGAGTAATCCTGGGACGACCACCTACGAAGCTCTCCAGAGTTCTGAACTGGTCCCTTCTGTACAACCTTTCATCGATCCGAGTGATGATCCTCTTAACATCCCGTATTTCCTAAGAATTCCATCGCTTGTGAGACCCAATGCCTTCATGTATCGCCTTCAACCTATAAGCCAAGCCATCCCTGACCTTCTTCAATATGTGATCCCCAAACTTGTGAAGATCTCTACACGCCATCAAGCAGTTTCGTTGTAGTTCACTACGGTAAACTACTCCGAATGGTTTGCTGACGAGAGTGTATTGTGGAAGCTGGTTGATGTCAGGAAGTTCTAGCTGAGGTCTGATGAGGTTGACACGAGTCTGATACGATTCAACAGCAAGTTGTAAATCTTCTACACGTTCCTGGATCACTATGCTTCTGATGAAGATGACCAAGGACTTGATGTATTCACGTTGAATTTCAGTCGAGAATTGTCGCATTCTTCCCTGTACCTTGGCAAGATACAGATCTTCAATGTCGTTGAGAGACAAGTTCTGAAAGTCCGCTTCACAGAATTCATAGTCCCTTTCGTCTTGTCTTTTGACCACGATAGTCTTGAGGAAGGTGTAATCCCATTTAGACGAAAGGGTGACATGCTTAACAGCAACGATCCCTTTATCAATGTACACTTCATGTTGTGACTTTCGAACCTGGCAGCTTTTGTTGTAGATTCATCGGCGTTCCGGCCAATGGTGAATCCCGTACATTGCATCAATGTCATACCTATCCACGCTGTTGGAAAATGGCTGCCGGGAACGAAACTGGTAGCCTTTTCTTCGATGGCTATGCATTTGGAGTATATGGCTGCCGGGAACGGAAGTGTAAGTGATGTAGCGTATTTCTTTGAACCATCGCTACCGTGTAGAAGAAATTCCAAATCATTGTTGAAGAAGTAGCAGAATGGAATCTTAGGTTGATCTGGTTGGCCAATCGTTGGTAGAGGTTTAGACCAATCGGTGTAGTATGAAGCCTTGTCTCTTCTGGTGAAGTCAATGTTTGCTTCAGGGTTGAGCCAGTCAGTGTTGTTAGACATGGCTCTTGCTATGTTTTCAAGGTGATATTCAACTTCAATAGCACTTTCCGAGCTGTCTTTGAGTAGTTGAAAGGCTTCATTCTTGATTCGTTTCAACTCTGATTTCGTCATCTTCTTCACTCGGAACTTTTCTTGCAGTTTCTTAGCATGCTCCAACGTATGACCTTCTACCATATCTAGATCATCAGTTAGAGCGGGAGTAGCATCAAAAAGTGTGGAGAACCAATCATACTCTGTGTCGTCTTCGTCTAGCCATGAGAAGACATCAGCCTTATGCGTCTTCTTCTTTTTCTTTGGCCTTGATGAGGATGATGGTTTCTTTGTTGAAGCGGGAGAGGTGGGTTGTTGTTGGGGCTCAGGGACTTCCTCATCGTCACCACCAGTATACTCGAAGTGATCACCGGTTTTCTCTGTCTGGGGTGGTAACTCAGAGTCCTGAGGTTTGTCCGTGGAAGAGCGTGGAGGAGATCATCTTGTTGTTGGAGTCCTTAGGGGTGGTGGTGGCACAGAGGAGGGTTCTCCAGACTTCTTTGGACGTTTAGGCTCGTTATCTTTATCCTTATCCTTATCTTCATCGTCTCTTGGACGTTTAGGCCTTTGAGCTTCTTCTCTACACGCTGATTTGAGTTGGTATTCCAGAAATGCATCAAACAATTTACCTTCGTAAGAAGTAAATGTTGCAGATCGTTTAGACATTTGAGTTACCAGCTTGGAAACCAATTCAGCATCGAAGAACACTATAGGATCAGTTGGGTTGATTGTTACGGTCATGGGTGTTGATCTTATAGTTTGCTTGGCCAAATGCATCAGATTCGGATAGAGTTGTATGTTGAACATTTCTCTTGTCACTCCAGGAACGGTGTCGAGAAGGAATTTGTGAGTGTATCCCTTGATCATCTCGTTCATTTCCCCTTGAAGATCACGTTGCATGAACTTCTGGATGTACTCCCTTTCACTAGACATCTTGTCTATCTCGTCATGAAGATGTTTGATGTTGTCAGCGAGTATATCTAACTTTTTATTGGTCACATCTTTCTTCCTGACCTGCTTGACAGCTTTAACAATCCTTTTCTTTGCCGGAGATATCCAAGAGTCTGTTGGTTTCTTCACAAATTTGGATGTGGATCTGGTTGTTCCTTTGGATGGTGGGGGTGAAGAGTGAGAAGACGAATCTGATGATGAGGAGTCGTGAGGTGATTCAGGGTCCTTAGGAGGTTCAGAAGTTTCCTCCTTAGAGCGAGTAGGACTGTCAAGAAGATAATCATCATAATTCACTTCGTCATCTTGTCCAGATTTAGCCTTTACTTCAGCCTGAATCCGGGCCTCTTCATCTGCTTTGGCTTGAGCTGCAGCCTCTTCATCACCTTTTTCTTTCTCAGACTTTTCTCTTTCAGGTTCCTCAAAGTGATAATCAATAGAATCCTCCAGGCGCGTTTGTTGTTGCTCAAGAGTGGTGGTACCAGCTCCCTTATCGGGTTGATTAACCGCATCAGGAATTGGTGTAGATTGGACACCACCACTTGACCCTCCGGGGCCAAGCATTTGTTGTTGTTCGAACTATTTTGCAGCGTGTTGGAGTCTTATGATTTTGAACTTCTTCCTGTAGTCAATATCCAGTGGCTCTTCATCTGAGCTTTCTTCTTCATGCTCAAGTACTGGAGCTTTCCCTTTGCCTTGGTCAGCTATTGGACTGGGAGGTTTAGCTACTGTTGGAGTGACATCGGTTGCAGTTTCAGAGTATGTGACCTCTTCGTCTGATTCGGTTTCCTCAGAGCTTTCATCCACTAGCTTTCTTTGCGGTTCAGACTTGGGAATTGGAATAGGAACAGCTTCTTTAGAAGGGACTTTCCTTTTAAGACCAGGTTTCCTCTTGGGGAACTTTCTTTTACTCTCCGTGCTTGTAACACTTCCTGCACTGCCTCTTCTGGTTTTCTTTGTAGGTGTACGAGCGGACTTTTCATCGAGAAAACCTACTTTGCCTTCTTCAACTGCTACCAGATATCGTTTGTATGAATACAGTTGTTTGATATCATCAGTTATAAGGTGATCTGGCAGCACTGCACCTTGTTTCTTTGTTGTAGAGTCCTTAAATCTGACTGAGAGTGTGGGCTCATACAACATGGAGTGTTGTTTGGGGTCATCGAGTCTCAAGGGAATATCAGGATTATACCCTAGAGCTCGTTGGATCAACAGTTTGGTATATCTGATATACAGGATTTTGGTGCCAAGCTTTTTAAGGAAAGTTATCATATCGTTCCATATCAGAGCTTCAACTTCTATGTCTTTCTTGTTGACCAAAGCCCAAAATATTTGTAGTTCCATGAGCTTGGGATGCTCATAACCACTGTCACGTCCAGAAACGGATTTGGTGATCATAATGTAGAGGGTTCTCCATGGCTGGGGAATGTTCTTGAGATCGACATATGAATGCTTTGTAATTGCCCCGGTAGCTTCGTCATAGCCAATGTCGATCATGAACTGGAGAACTACCTCTTCATTTGAAGTAGCATTGTATTCAGTAGGTTCAATGACCGGAATGAGAAGAATAGCCCTCAAGTCTGCTGGTGTGATGGTAACTTGTTTGTCATTGAGCGTTACCGTCACAGCGTTTTGACCTTTGATCTTTCGCATTGTATGCCAGAATTGATGTATGTAGACCTCCGGTACAGAAGCAGAATTGGTGAGCATGTTCTGATAAGGGTGAGTCCTCAGAATATCCACTGCAATCTCACATGAAGATTCTGAGCAGAAGAAGTTCTCAAAATCAACTCTAAGGTTGTTCTTTCCAATCTTCATTGGAAAACCATTCGGGAAGATATCAGCAATAGTGAGAACATTTGGTGCATCCACATTCTGCATTTAAGTGTCCATGTCGTGATCTGAAAGATATTTAGCCAAAAGAACCAACATATCGAAAGACATTACGTTAGTCAACAGATGGTTTTATTGTCTAATTATTGAATGTGATATGTCGATGATTGTTACGAGTCCAATGTCACTTGTTTGTTCTTTAGGAGTTGATTTACGTTAAGTTTTAAAGTCCATGTTTTCACTTATTTTTCACAACTTATTAAACGTTTAAGCTTATTAGTGACATTATTGGTTTCGTGGCGTTATGATTTATTTATTTACAAGTTTGCACGCGTAACAATTCATAATTAAGGTTAAAACTAGGCTTAGGCGTAGAAATGGCAAGCTTATGCGTAAACAGAAGTGATTATACGCGTAAACGTAAACTTATGCGTAGGTTCTTGACTTACGCGTAAGAAATATTACGCGTAGGAAAAGAGGGCCTTATGCGTAGAGCTTACGCGTAAGCGTATATGGAACCTTATGCGTAAGGCTTACTCGTAAGAGTCAACCTTATGCGTAGAGGTTACTGTTTACACATATCCTTCACAGGATACGCGTAGTCCCCAATGTAGAACCTTACGCGTAAATGTTACGCGTAAGATTTCTCTTACGCATAACATGCTACGCGTAAGATGATCCTTATGCGTAGATTGCAAGTAACCTTGATTCTAAATTTTCAAACGTAGAAAACCTAAAATAAATTCATCTTAACATCAACATTAACATCTTCATTCAACTCCTATCAGATTTGAGCATGTAAGCTTATTAAGACAGTTATGCGAAGAACATACTTTACGCGTAAGACTTAAAACCCTAAGGCTCAATTTTTACGTGTAAGTTATCTAGCCATAGGAATTGCACCAAAATGATTCTGGGATGTCTAGGAAGCCTATTGAGTTGTTCTATCCAAGTTTTAACATCAAACTCTAAGCGAATCAAAAGTACCCAAATTTCAAGAACATAAACCCTAATTCTTAATAAACTAGCAATTAATGTTACTGGGTTGATTCTGAGCCTAGATATGATCAATTCAACATGAACACAACCTCATTCAACTACCTATTCAACCAGAAACACTCTCATATGAAAATACCCAATTTCACGCATAAACCCTAGTTTTCAAAATCAATCAATTCGTGTATCTGGGTGGTGTTTAATGATAAAAATGGTTTCAATGATGTTAGAGAAACGTTTTGACACAATCATTTTAACCATAAACACACAAACTTGATTGTGTGTTCATACGCTTATGCGTAGAACACAAAATCAATCCTAGATAAAAATCTAGCCGTTAGATTTCAAAACGATTTAAAACCATTGCTTAGAAAGTTACAAGGAATGATTTTCCACTTACAGATTGATGATCAAATAGACGGATTTGATGGTCGATTTTTATGCGTAGGATTAAGGGTTGGTGGATAATAAATGTAGTTATGTAATTTTGGAAGTTAGGTGAGGTGTTTTAGTAAAAAATACTTTGATCTTTTGACACATTTAGTCCCTCCACCTGTATCATTTACATCAAATGCCCTTAACTTCCATCTTGGTTACCAAACGAAAATTTTTTGGAAAGAAACTTGACAACACTCCCCCTCGACTACAGAAATAATGAAATTTTATAAATTTTAGTCCGAGGAGTGTTAGTAAACCGGAAATGTGACCACCATTATTAAAGAAACAACCGGGATAAGGTAACATGCAAGTACAAGGTTTTATGAAACCGAAAAATATTTGCTTTCTCCCCCTCAACACTTGATCGAAAAAATACTAAATTTTGAAAGATTTGAGTGTTGACGGAAGATTTGTGCTTGCCATGTTAAAAAAATAGATAGAAGAATATTTTTGTTGTTTTATCAGATTTTATATTTTTGTATTTTGTTTTTGAAAAATATTTACGAAAGAAGTTTTGGTGTTTGACTGGTTTTAAGAATGTTTTAAGAGTTCATGTAAGATATAACTTTTCACATACACATCAAACCATAACACAAGGTGGCGAATAAGATGGAATTCTAGAGAGAGAAAGTTAGAGGTTTAGGGAACTTAGTGAGAGAAAGTGAAAGATATTATTATGAGCTCCAACTCTCTACCTTGGAAGGTAGAGAGTATTTATAGTCTTACATAACTCGCCACACTTTGGGCTGTGGATCAGGCATACAGTGGGTAAAGACCCGTCCGTCCTCCACGGTGTTACTTAACTAAATTACTACTTAACTTAAAAGAACTACGACTACGAGCTTTCTAACGATTACATATACTTGAGGTGACCGACTCTTTAATACTGGGAATTTCTAATTCCTAACAATCTCCCCCTAAGGGAGGTCACCTCAAACATGTACCAAAATTACATTGAATACAAATAGATAATACATTAAACATAGTTCTTGCATTCTTGATGTAGTCCTTTGTACTTGAGCTCGTAGTCATTGATTCTTCACAATGCATGTTTGGTTATTCCAAGTGGAGGTCTTTTACTGATCCACGTGATGATAATTTTGAGCCATCATTTGAGATCATCAGCAATCAACAATCTCTGAGACTTCCATTGTGGTGTTGTGACTTTGGGACCGACATGCTCACATTCTGGATCATGATATCTTCTCATCAGAGTAGCGGAAGCATTTGTTGAATCATGATATTGGCAGCAGCGTAGCAGAAGCATGGAGTGAAAATATCAGAGTCATTGATGCACTAATCATGATTTCTTTAGAGATGAATGTGTTAAGTGAGCATGCGGCTATGGATTGACCGCTTCATTCTGATCAGCTGCAAACGTCGGGCGTACCTGCATACAACAGTTAGCAACAAATCGCACGAAAGTGTCTTTGATCACTTTCGATGAATTGAGGTACACGGCCCACGGTTCCCCGTTGATCAGTACAAGTACTGCCTGTGATCAGGTAGGATTCCTAAGAATCTCCTTGACAGGGTTTCACAGCTGTTCTAGCTGTTCTCAAACCGGAACGTCTCAAAGAAGACAACACGGAGTGAGTGAACCAGCGAATTTTAAGTCCACTGATTGATGAAAAGAGATTTGAAAAACAATCGTGTATTGCTCAATAGAAGTTGTTTTTGCAATACACCGAAGGTTTTATTGAAAATCAATTATCAATCATAAAAATACCTTTTGGTTTGAAAAATGAGTACACGGTCGATGTGCTAAAGAAAAGAGTTTATAAGCACAAAGACCGGTTTTTCAAAGGTATCCGTCAATCCCTAACCTGAACCAGGATTGATTCAAGAAATTGAATCGCCCCATTGTTTCTGTTCAGTTGTCACATGGTTGATCTATATGATAGATCTCACATGCCACCTACCAGGAGCTTGTTTGATGTTGGCTCCAGAAGGCTTTCCATCTTCATTGTGAATATCAAACACATCACTCAGATGTTCTGGCAATACCACAAGGATAATGCGTAGGACTCAAGATATAATCTCTCTTTCCACATTGTGTGAAACAGAGAGTCTTCATTGAAAGTGTCCTAGTGAGATTAATTGATGATCTCGTGGCTCTAGACTCAATTTGTGCATATTTGGATCCTATAACGGAGACTAGGGAGAGGGTCTCCTTCTTCAATATCAACCATCTCTAAGAGAAAGTCGATAGATAATGTCGGTTCCCCGTGAGAATGAAACAAGCCCTTTTAAGAGGAACTTGAGTGGTTTGGAAAGTTGAAGTGCAGTGCGTCACTGGGTCCATGACGTCTTGTCTTCAATACCGATGTTACCATCAGTAGCATATGAAGTGAACCCGGTTTCTGCCCTAAGGTTGAATTAATGGAGGGCTATTTGTTTTCACCCTATTTTCATTCAATTCTTTTTAATTCTTCAACCCCTTCAGTGCTTACCGAGACTTCATAGCTATTACCTTGTTGGGTTTATTCCAGTACTAGCTCAGTCTTAGTCTGCACTCTTCCCATATCTCACTTTTCTCCTTTTATCATCATACCTAAGGACTTCTACACTAACTAGTGGATTGTCCCTGGGTAGATCCCTCCGGTTCTGGCGGATCATGGGAACCAATACCTAACCTTATCATCCTTATATCACCGTACATAAAGTAAAGTTGGTCGGTCAATTTGGTATTGTTCATCTGCCATTGGATCCAATTGAAAACCATTTGAAAATCAATTCAGATACTTGTGATATATTATCAAAGCATTTTGTACCTGAATTGTTTTTGATATTTTTAGAACGAGAACTCCCCCTCAACATGTGCATCAAGTATTTGAGAAATGTTAAGCACATGGAGGCAAGAGAAAGAATTAACTTCTTTGATTACAATTTTCTAAAAGATATCAACATCACTTCCCTCAACTGATCAAGTGGGTATAACATTTCCGGGAAGGATGAGGTTTCCATAAATTTGCTCCCCCTCAATATGTGCCTCGAGGTTTGAAAAGAGTTTTGCACATACTAGAGGGAACCTGCACATTGGGATAAATGATCACGTTTTAAATCAAAGGTTTTAAGATAGATGCTCCCCCTCAACATGTGCATTGAAAAATTGAAATCGTTTGTCACATGTGGGCGGGATAGCATGTACATCCTATTATAACCATTTACCTAATTATCAGTTTAAATCCAATTTAAATCACACATTCTCCCCCGATCACAATTATCAAATCATTTGAAATTTGTGATCTCGTATAGATTTAAATTGATTTGAAAGCTTTTAAGGAGAATTGTGACTTGATTGTGAAAGCGTTTGAACTGATAAGGGTCGGATTTTAAGACTTTAAACTCCATTTATAAATCATGCATGTATATCTTTTGAAAACAATTTTAATGCCAAATAACTTTTTAATTTAATTGAAATCATTCTCCCCCTCAATCAATGACGTAGGTTGTTGATTGAGAGATAGAGATTTTGACAAATAAGTCCTGATGATTATCAAAAATAGAGATTGAGTTATTTTTCAAAGCATTTAGTTTTCAGCAGATAGGAGTTTATAGAATCAGAGCATAAGATTTGAAAACTTGGTAAGATATGGCTCTGTTCTTTCTTTAAAACCGGGTTATTGCCTGAAGATGACAATAAACCATTTATTTTCTCTTTCTCCCAAAAATATTTTTGATTTTTTGATTTTTTTTTTTTTTTTTTTTTTTTTTTTTTTTTTTTTTTTTTTTTTTTTATAAAATTCGAGCAATATCTAAAGACCCGTGTCATTCTTTGAATGACAGCACAAAGACCGTAGATATTATCGAATCGAGAGAAAAATGACAAAAAGACAATATTTTTGAAGATTTTTCGAATTTTTCAAATTTTTATAGATTTTGAAGGTTTTATATTTTTCTATTTGATTTTTGAATAGATATATACAAGAGATAGATGAAGATAGACCTTTACTCCTCGTCTTCCTCCTGAAGACGTTTGAGAGTTTCTGGTTGAAGGCTTTTCAAACCGAGACGTGGAAGAATAAACTCAAAACGTTCTCTTGGAAGAGCTTTGGTGAAGATGTCAGCTAATTGATATTCAGACCTCACAAAATATAGTTCCACCACACCTTTTTCAACTTGTTCCCTGATGAAATGATGTCGAATGTCGATATGCTTTGCTCTTGAGTGTTGAACGTTGTTGCATGAGAGAGCAATAGCACTTTTATTATCACAGTACAGAGGGATTTTGTTGAATTCAAAGCCATAGTCAGATAATTGAGATCTCATCCATAAGATTTGAGCACAACAAGATGACATGGCTATGTATTCAGCCTCTGTAGAGGAAATAGAAGTACTCATTTGCTTCTTTGAAGACCAGCTCACAAGCTTATCACCCAAAAACTGAGCACCTCCTGACGTACTTCGACGTGTATCTTGACAACCTGCATGATCAGCATCTGCATAGGCCGTTAGTGACATACCGGTGTCTTTCGGGTACCATAGTCCCATATTGATGGTTCCTTGGAGATACCGAAAGACCCGTTTAACTGCTTCAAGGTGCTTTTTGGTAGGCTTAGCCTGGTATCTAGCACACATGCACACAGAGAACAAAATGTCTGGTCTACTAGCAGTGAGATACATCAGGGATCCAATCATACTTCGATATTTAGTTTGGTCAATCATGATCCCTGAGAGGTCCTCATCTAGTTTGGTTCGGTCAATCATGGGGGTGTCAACAGGGTCACTTGAATCAAATCCAAATTTCTTTAAAATCTCTGTTGCATATTTAGATTGATTTATGAAAATGCCTCCGGGACTTTGAGAAATTTGTAATCCCAAGAAAAATGACATTTGTCCCATCATTGACATTTGAAACTTTGAACTCATTTCATTAGAAAAACGATCACATTCCATTGGGTCAGTCGAGGCAAAAATAATATCATCAACATAAATTTGAACATGAGTTAAATGTTTGCCTGACTTCCTGGTGAACAATGTAGGATCAACTGCTCCTTTGCTGAATCCGGTTGAAAGAAGAAACTTTGAGAGTGTATCATACCAAGCCCTTGGAGCTTGCTTTAAACCGTAAAGAGCCTTCTTCAAACGATAAACATGAGTAGGATGCTCTTGATTTACAAATCCTTCAGGTTGGCTGACGTAGACGACTTCTTTAAGATCTCCGTTCAGAAATGCCGTCTTTACATCCATCTGATATACCACCATGTTCTTGCTTGCAGCATTAGCCAAAAAGATTCTGATTGCCTCGATTCGAGCAACTGGAGCAAATGATTCTTCAAAGTCTATACCCTCCTCTTGACGATATCCTTTAGCAACCAATCGAGCCTTGTTTTTCAACACATCACCATGCTCATCAAGTTTTACTTTGAAGATCCATTTTAGAGCTATAATCATAGCACAGTCTGGAGCAGGTACTAACTCCCATACATCCAGACGATCAAACTCATGAATTTCATCTTGCATAGCATTGAACCAGCTATCTTCATTCATGGCAGTTTTAACGTCTTTTGGTTCGATCTTAGATAGTACGGAGTTGAAGAAGCACCATAAGGCATCGGTTGCGAGTTGCTTCCGGGTTGATACAGGACGAGAGGGATTTCCAATGATGTTGTCTAATGGATGATCGTGAGTCCATTTTCTGAGGTGTTCATGTGGCATTTGTTGAGGAACTGAAGTAGCTGAGTCGATGTCTCCTGAAGAAGATGGTTCTGATGATGATACAGGAGTAGCGAATATGTTTTCAAATGGAGCATCTTCAGGAGTTGCAAAGGGATTAACTTCATCATTGGTGCCAGAAACATTTCCATGATGTACAATTGAAGAGAGATGATTTGTTGATGAGACTGAAGGATCAGCAGCAGGTGCTTCTTGACTTACAGATATAGAGACTGATGAATTGACTTCATTCACTGGAATATGAGCATCCTCTGTTGTAGGGATCAGCACCTCATTAGTAGTAGACTCATACAGTTCATCAAACATGGGATCAAACAGTTTCTTTACATCATCTTCAGATGGAGGTACATATGGAGTTTCTTGAGAGGAGTTTGGAACAAGAGATGAACCAATAGGACTGTTTTGAAGTGCGGGTCCTGAGCTGGAGTGTCCAGGAGCCATTTGACCGGTCAGCTCATCAAACGTAACGTGAATTGTTTCCATGATATTTCGGGTTCTTTTGTTGTAGATTCGGTATCCCTTTTTGTTGGGTGCATATCCTACAAATATTCCAATGTCAGCTTTAGCTCTAAGTTTACCCAAGTCTTGACCCTCATTAGTTGGATAGCACAATGCACCAAACACACGAAGGAAAGATAGATTAGGTTTCCTGTTGTGGACAAGTTCGTATGGAGTTTTTCCATGAGTGGTGTGAATCAGGGAGCGATTTTGTGTGTAGCATGCAGTGGCAATTGCTTCAGCCCAGAGAAACATTGGAACCTTTGAGTAGATCAGCATTGTTCTAGCAGCTTCAACAAGAGAACGATTTCGTCTTTCAACTACACCGTTCTGTTGAGGGGTTCGTGGAACACTTCTTTGATGGCTGATTCCAACGCTTTCATAGAATTCACTAAGTTGTTTGTTGACAAACTCAGTTCCATTGTCTGTTCTGATAATTCTGACAGTTTTGTTTAGTCTAACCTGCAGCTGTTTGATGAGTTTGATGATGATATCAGGAGTTTCATCCTTTGTCCTTAAGAACTTGACCCAAGTGAATCTAGAATAATCATCAACCACAACTAACACATATTTCTTCCCAAAGATATTCTGCACCCTCATTGGTCCACATAAATCCATATGAATCATATGAAGAACTTCTGTGACAGAGTTAGTAGGTTTGGGTTTATGGGCATACTTCTTGCTTTTTCCCAATTGACATGCTGAACAAAGATGATCCTTTTCATACTTTAGTCTAGGTAAACCTACAACTAAGTCCTTTCTGGAAAGATCGTTGATTGTGCCGAAGTTCAAGTGATTGAGACGACGATGCCATAACCATGACTTTGTTTTTGAAGCCTTTGATAACAAGCATATTGGTGAAGCTCTCATCATGTCATCGATAGAGATAGTGTAAAGGTTTGAGCCACGAGTTCCTTTCAACAGTTCCTTACCATTAAGATCTCTAACAAAGCAGGTATGTTTTCTGAAGGCCACTTCTAGATCAGAATCACAGAATTGACCAACAGAGAACAGATTATGACCTAAACCTTCCACATAATACACTCTGGAGATGACACTATCACCAACAACATAATCTCCATAACCCATAATAGCACCGAAATGATCATTACCAAATCTAACAGTCCCGATGAATTTGCTCACGAAGTTCATGAGCCTTGACCGGTCTCCAGTCATATGCTTGGAACAGCCTGAGTCCAGGTACCACAGAACGATTTGAACGATCTGCAGTTGAACACAGACAAGAATGGATAACTGGATATTTGGGATCCCCATGCAAGAATGGGTTCCATTTGGTTAGTAGCAACAGTTGGACCACCCACATCAGAAATAGAAGCATTCATATCAGACAGTGAAGGAATGGAATCATTGTGAATAGATGCAATACTAGTGTCTGTATTAGCCCTATTTACAGTGTGACCACTTCTTAAGGGAATAGTTCTACCAGTAGGCATCCATTTTCTAGTGGGCATTATCTGATTAGTCTTATGACCAACAGGTATCCAATAAAAGCCTATTCTGCTGAATGTTCTTCCTGTGGGTTTCCATTGTTTTCTAACTCTCTTTCGCTTTTGCCTTTTAGCCTTTTTAGCATGAATTTTAGCATTAACAACATTAACCGGACAATTAACATCATTAGGCAAAACATTAACATCACATTCATGATTAGAAACAGAATTCAAGCAATCATCAGTACAAGGTTTGCAAATAGCATCAGAATTCGAATTAATCACAGTACGCCTATGGCTAATACTAGAATCAACACGATTCGTTTTATTCGATTCAAACTTAAGGTTCCTAGATTGTTCTTCTACTCTCTTCCAGTGCACATTCTTAGCTTGAGAGGTCCTATCATTCCTTGTATTGTCTTGAGACTTTGACCTGCTCCCTTTAATGTCACTGATTACTCCTGTAGAGGGAATGGGAACATTAGTTTGTTTTACTACTCTTTGCACCACCTGTTTAGATGTGCTGGGATCTGAACTACATGCAGGTGCACTCAGGTTCACTTTCTTAACATTAGAGGTACTGAGATTAGTACTCCTAGAAGGCACATTTGAGTTCACTTTCCTAGTATTGACAGATCTAAAATCTGAACTACTCACTGGTGCACTACTCCTCACATTCAAACTATTGGGAATCGAGTGCATGTCATGTTTGGCCTTAGGCATTGAGCATGGAATCAAGGGGTTAACTCTCTCACCTAATGTCTTTGGGCATATAGTGATCAAACATTCTAAGATTTCTTGAGATCGTTTGGCATATAAGCATGCATGTCCAATTGCATTATCATGAGGTTTCTCTAGCTTATCCTCTTCAACAATCTCACGCAGGCATTCTAAGCAATCCTTAAGGGATGAGAAATATGTTTGAATGGCAAGTTTGTTGTTCCTTAGGTGAGGGGGGACATATGTCACAGATAAAGTAGATTTATTACCAGAGGGAACCTTAGATACAACATTCTCCGCATTGATCATTGGCATTTTCCCTTTTACCTGACTCTTCAGATTCTCAATTTCCTTTTGCAATGAAGTTATTTGTTCGTTGTTTTTGTTACGAGTGACTTTAATTGATTCAAACAACTCATTGAAATGACGTTTAACCTTTTCATTCTCTTCAAGGAAACTTTCGTTTTCCTTTTGTAAAGCATTTACTAGGTTTTGAAGATGAAACGTTTAAGAATTCTGAGAATCTAAAGAAGGAGGCATTTGGGAACCTGTCATATTGTTCGTTTGACCCTTTAATTGAGAGATTTGGACTTTCAACTTTCTGATCGTGTTACACTGAGCATGAATCTGTTCATCTCGTTTGTTTATTTGAAAAACTGCATCAAACTCTGGAACATCTGAAGATGTCTTGAAATTTGAAGTTTTGACATTTTCTTTGAGATGTTGATATTTTAGTTGTAGATTAAAATACTCAACTTCTAGTTTAGAAAGATGTTTAACCAAATTGTCATGATCATCCAGTTCAATTTTCTCATTAAGTTTAGAATTAGTTTTTTCAAGCTCAATGACACGATCATGGGAGACTTTCAGGGCCACAGATAGTTCATGATATTTGGAAGCATTAATAGAGCAATTTGAAGCAGTAAAAAAGACATCTTGAGCAACACATTCAGTAATAAGATTCTCATTCAATGTATGCAGGTTCTTCCTCTCGATCTCATTATATTTTAATGCACGCTCATAATCACTAATTTCAACTATTATTGCATCAAATTCCTTTTCCATCCCCTTAATGTCTGTTTCTATCCCCTTTTTAAGACTCTCAAAGTGATCCTTTAAAAGTTTAAAGAAGGGCATGACCTCAGTTAAATAACATTCTTTCATTTGTTCAAAACCCCTTTCTCCTTCAGTTATGCCAGTGGGTGTGATCCTTTTCTTGCAAGTTTTCTCAAAATCAACAAATAGTTGAAAAATAACGTATTGGCTAATTAAGATATTGCTTTTAGTGGCAATTGTTCTAGGAACAAGATGCATTGGTGTGTTAGGAGGATACACAGTAGCTTTAGGCATTTTCCAAAGGGGAGGATTTGTTTTTACAATATTTTCAGCTTTCTGCTTATCTAAATCCATTTTCCAGAAGACTTGTTCGGGAGTCAACAAAGTCTGAGGCTTAAACTTGTTTAATGCAATCCAGTTTTCCTTCTTATAATCATGAGGAGTGATATTTATGTTCTTCTCTTTGCATTTGGGGTCATCTAGTTTTTTGTTCATCCTTTCCCTAGTGACTTCATCTGATTTCTTATCTTCCTCCGTGCACTCAACGCAACTAGGTTTCTGCCTAGGCTTAAGAATTTCATTACCATCATAAATCACCTTTTGAGTATTTCTAGCCTTTTTGATTACCTCAGGATTTGGTTCCTCAACAAGGGGAATGCTATGCTTATCGCTTAATACTCGATGTTTGGTGACCATGTGAGCAGTCTGAATGGTGTTTCCTTGTATGTACAACTTGTTTTCAAGTTTGTTTTTCAAAGTTTTCAGATTAGAAAAATCTCTCAAGAGCTTTGATTCTTTTGCATTAAATTCTTGCTTAAGCATTTTCACGTTTTCTTGAAGTTCTTGTTTTTGCTTAGCTGTTTTAGAAAGTTTTTCTTGCAAAGAATTTAATTCTTGTTTCAATACTTCTTCTCTAAAATTACTTTTTCTAATTACTGTACGTACTTGGTCATCCATTTCCTGCTCACGAGTGGTCAACTCAAATTTTGCACGTTGTTCATAAATGGCAACACGTTCCTTATATGCATTTAGTTCAGAGATAATGGAATCATCAGGAGCACATGCAGTGAATTCATCAAAAGCATAGTCATTGTTGACTGCAGAAGATGCATCACTAGGTACAACTTCACTTTCACTTTGTTTCACATATTGATCATATGGGACAATATTGATATTACCCGTATTTTCAATATTTGATTCAAAAGTTTCGGTTGGTTGTACTTTGTCATGCATCTGTTGCACATCAGCATCATCATATAGCTTTAATACCTCAGAAATGAGTTTGTCCCTGGATGGGCCAGCTTGTGGTGAAGAAGAGATCTTGGAAGAAGCCATTGGAGAGATGCTAGCCATAAAGATTGTGTGTGCAGTAGGTCCATCATCTACATCAGAATCGTATGCATCACAGTCACCGACTTGAAAGGCATTTTGATGATTGTGACCTATCTCCTGAATGGGCTGCTCATCTACATCTGCATCATAGGTCTTGGCATTGCCTTCAGCAAGAAACAGCAGTTCCTCTTCATTCAAAGTAGCACCATTGTCCTGAGCTTGAGCCAGCAGCATCTTATCTCTGAAGTATTCGGCATTTTGTGGACGCTTTGGAGATGTGCAGTTCCTTGCAAAGTGTCCCTCACCACCACAGTTAAAGCATTTGATTGGCTTAGCATGACCTTGGTTACCATTTCTTCCTCGATTCTGGTTTCCAACATAACCTCTCCCAGCTCCACCTCTCCCCTGATCATACTGTCTTTCCTGAACTGGTTGCACCACGATCCTTCCATCTTTAACAGTGGCTTGATTATGTGGGTTAGATGCAGTTCGTAGGTTGTTGTTGGTTTGTGGGAGAGAGTTCATGTTTTGACTAATGAGTAGAGCTAGTTGATTAACGATGTTATCCACGCGTGCATCAGCATCAGCTTGTTTGAACTGAGGATCAGGGATGAGTTTGTGATTACCATTACCCAAGGGAATGACTTGTGATGCTTTGGTTGTGATTCCAATGTTTGAGTAGAAGGCAGTTGAATCATTAGATGAGCTTGTCTCTCCTGGGTTAGTTTTGAACTGATTGAGAATCAATTTTTCAAACATAGCATGTCTCTCATTCTGAAGGAGGAAGGCATAGAGTTGCTCATAGTTTGTATGCTTCAATCCTTTAGTGAGTTTCACAGATGTGACAAACTTGTGCCATTCGGGATTCATGTTGTTCACAAACTTTGAGTTCAACTGAATGTTAGGCATAGTCATCTTGATGTTCCTCATGTCATTCACTAACTTATGAAATCTCACATAGTACTCATAGACACTCTCGTCTGGTTTCATCTTGAAGTGCTCAAATTCATCATAGAGTTGGGATTCCCTGTCTTCCATAGTTAATTCTGAACCTGAGAGAAGCATCTTAACGTTATCCCAAACAGCCTTTGCATCAGTGTTATGATTGATCAGCTTGTAGATGTCTTTAGGAAGACCTTGAAGAACAATGTTTGAAGCCCTGATATCTGCATCGAATCTCTTTTTCTCCTCATTATCAAGCTCATTGTACATCTTAGGTCTGTCCATTCCGTAGACAGGAGTACCATCTTCATTAGTATCAAGTATGTCTCTAGTCGTCTCAACCCGATATGGTCCTTCATCAATGGATTTGAGAATGTTGACACCATTTTCCTTTCCAAGGCAATACAATCTGATTCGTTGAGCCCAAGAATCGTAGTCAGTTCTGTCAAGCATTGGTGGACGAGTATCTGAGCCAGCTGCTTGAACATCCTCGGCAACAGTGGAGATGACAGTGGGAATAGTGGGAATGTTGGTAGACATGTTAACAGATTATACGGGATTTTATGACTCTATGATTAAACCGGGAAATAGATTCTTTCACGGGATTTTACTAAATCAAGAGAAAACCGTAAACAATCACTCAAGTTGCTAGATGATAAGATGCTAACTCGCTACCACATAATGCACTAAGTCGCTAGAAATTAGTGCACTAAGTCGCTAACCCTTAACTCGCTACACGTCTAAGTCGCTAGAATCCCAAGTCGCCAACAGAAGAGCAATTCGCTAAGTAGTAACTCGCCACAGACTAAGTCGCTAGCCAAATTTGTGCAGTAATTCGCTACACAATTCGCTAGATATGCAAGTCGCTAAAGAGCAACTCGCTACAGACTAATTCGCTACCACAAGTCGCTAACCGTAGTGGAGATTCCACTACTTGTACTGTAACTCGCTAGCTCTAACTCGCTAGATTTTATAACTGTAAGTCGCTACCAAGAAAACAAGTCCGAGAGCTAATTCGCCAGGTTGAAAAACCAAATAACCTTCACTTTTCAATCCAAAAACAACCCAACCAAGATGATTCAAGCTTACCAAATGAAAACCTAAACACTTTTGATGATTCTAAACATAAAAGTACCAACAAAATTCAAACTTTAACACAAGAAATCAACCAAATGATGCAAAAACCACTAAACTTTTTCAAACTCAAAAACCACCTAAAAACCACTATAAATCCAAAGATGTGCAAGATATGATCTAACCATGGCTCTTGATACCAATTGTAAGATATAACTTTTCACATACACATCAAACCATAACACAAGGTGGCGAATAAGATGGAATTCTAGAGAGAGAAAGTTAGAGGTTTAGGGAACTTAGTGAGAGAAAGTGAAAGATATTATTATGAGCTCCAACTCTCTACCTTGGAAGGTAGAGAGTATTTATAGTCTTAAATAACTCGCCACACTTTGGGCTGTGGATCAGGCATACAGTGGGTAAAGACCCGTCCGTCCTCCACGGTGTTACTTAACTAAATTACTACTTAACTTAAAAGAACTACGACTACGAGCTTTCTAACGATTACATATACTTGAGGTGACCGACTCTTTAATACTGGGAATTTCTAATTCCTAACAGTTCATCCAGTTCCTCTTGAGTCAAACACCACATGCCAATCTGGTGGACCAACTCATTAAACCTAGCTGGGGCTAAGGCTTTGGTGAGGAGATCTGCCAATTGGTATTCAGTACCCACAAAGTATAATTCAACTGTACCCTGTTCCACGTGGTCCTTGATGAAATGATATTGAAGATCGATGTGCTTTGATTTCGAATGTTGAACTGAGTTGCACGAGATCGCAATAGCACTCCGATTGTCGCAGTACATCGGGATTCTGTCAAATACATAACCATAGTCTTTGAGTTGTGTTCTCATCCAAATGACTTGAGCACAACACGCGCACATGGCTACATATTCTGCTTCTGTTGAGGACATCGATGTACAATCATGCTTCTTCGATTACCATGACACCAGTTTATCACCAAGAAATTGTAATGCTCCTGAAGTACTTTTCCGTGAATCTAAGCATTCTGCGTGGTCAGCGTCTGAAAAAGCTATTAGTTCAAAACCATAATCCTTCGGATACCAGATCCCCAAGTTAATGGTTCCCTTGATGTATCGGAGGATTCTTTTAGCCTCTAAGAGGTGGGTTTCAGTTGGTCTCAACTGATAACGGGAGCAGAGATATACGGCAAAAACAATATCAGGTCTGCTAGCTGTTAGATACATGAGAGACCCAATGATACTACGGTATTTGGTAGGGTCCACCAATTTCCCATGTAAATTAGCGTCTAGCTTCTTGGTATGAGCCATTGGTGTGGCATAGGTGTCACAGTTTTGCATTCCAAATTTGTTTAACAGTTCAAGGGCATATTTGGACTGATTCAAGAAAATACCACGGGGTGATTGATGAACTTGCAGTCCTAGAAAGAACGTAAGTTCACCCATCATGGACATTTCAAAATGTTTCTTCATTAGTTTTGCAAAAGCGATTGAGTACTTTTTATGTGTTGACCCAAAAATGATGTCATCCACGTAGATTTGAACAATTAAGATATGTGCCCCGTGATATTGTAAGAAAAGAGTTGGGTCGATCGAACCTTTGGTAAAATTGTTGGCAATGAAGAAAGATGATAACTTATCATACCATGCCCGAGGAGCTTGTTTGAGACCATACAGAGCTTTGTTCAGTTTGTAGACATGGTTCGGGAACTCGGGATCAACGAATCCTTCTGGCTGGCTGACATAAACCATTTCTTTCAGTTGACCATTCAGAAACGCAGTTTTGACGTCCATCTGAAAGATCGTTATATTCATATGAGCCGCGAACGCGAGAAAGATCCGAACAGCCTCAAGATGAGCAACCGGAGCGAATGATTCTTCAAAGTCAATACCCTCTTCCTGTCTATAACCCTTAGCCACCAGACGTGACTTGTTTCTTATTACGTTCCCTTCAGCATCCAATTTGTTCTTCCAAATCCATTTGAGACCAATGACGTAGACCCCTGTTGGTCTTTCAACCAGTTCCCATACTTCAAGACGTTTGAATTGGTTGAGTTCTTCTTGCATGGACTCAATCCAGTTGTCTTTTGTCATTGCGTCTTTAATGTTTTTAGGCTCAGATTGGCAGACAATGAGTGCATAAATGCAGTGTTCACCATCAGTGTGAAGACGTTGTCTTGTAACGACTGGTTGATTCGGGTTACCAATAATATTCACTAGAGGATGGTCTTTTGTCCAACGATGTATAGAGGGTTGATGTTGGTATACATTGTGCAGATTTTGAGGATTCAAATGGCTTGTAGATGATTCTGCAACATCAGGTGCAGCAGTTTCATTAGCAAACGGGTTAAAGAACGCATTTGGATCAAAATTTGCAGGTGGGGGTACTTCATTTAGAACACCATCAGTTGGTTCAGCGTCGTTGGATGCAGTTTGTTCAACTGTTGTTGTAGAGTCAACTGGTGGTGCTTCTTCAACAGTAGTTATTGTAGCAGGTGTATCAGGTATTGGAATATGATCAGGTTGAGCAGCGGAAACATTGGATACACCTGGAGCACGTTCATCAATGTCATCACTAAACAGCGGAGCAAATAGCTTTTCCATTTGTTGACGAGTAAGCTGGGGGGCTTGGTTCAGCTGATGATGGGGTTTGAGGGAAGTTTAAACGGTTGTGACCGGGTTCCAAGCTGTTATGCTCAGAAGCCATTTCAGTAAGCTCATCGAAATTTGCATGAATCGTTTCCATAACCTGCTTTGTACGACGATTCCAGATCCGGTAACCTTTAGAATTCTCACAGTATCCAATAAAGACTCCAATGTCAGCTTTGGCTTTGAGCTTTCCAAAGTCATCACGATCATTATTCGGATAGCAAAGAGATCCAAATACATAAAAGTGTTTGAGATTCGGTTTATGGTTGTAGATAAGCTCAAAAGGTGTTTTGTTGTGGCGTTTGGTAATCATTGAGCGATTTTGAGTATAGCATGCAGTTGATACAGCTTCTGCCCACAAGTAATCTGGAAGTTTAGCATTGATTAACATTGTTCTTGCAGCTTCCACTAACGTACGGTTTCGTCTTTCAACGACTCCGTTTTGTTCAGGTGTGCGTGCAATAGATGTCTGATGCTCAATTCCCACTTTCTCATAAAATTCTCGAAGAGTTTGGTTCACAAATTCAGTTCCTTTGTCTGTTCTGATTTGGCGGACGGTGTTCCGGAGCTGAACTTGAATTTTCGTGAGAAAGGTGATGATCATCTGTGGAGCTTGATCTTTGCTTCGAAGAAAGTAGACCCAAGTCCATCGTGAGTAGTCATCGACAATTACCAAGATGTAGCGTTTGCCATTAATCGTTTGCACGCGCATTGGGCCACACAAATCCATGTGAAGAAGATGAAGCACATGCTGAGAGCTGTGTTCCACCTTTGAAGGAAAATGAGCACAAGTGCTTTTCCCTTGTTCACAAGCGGAGCAAAGGTGATCTTTAGAATACCGGAATCTCGGGAGACCTTCAACAAGTTTGTTCCGAGCAAGGTTGGTGATGGTTTGAAATTTTAAATGTGAGAGACGACGGTGCCATAGCCAGGATTTTGTTGATGTTGCCTTTGAAAGTAGACAGATGGGAGATGAAGCAACCATGTCTTGCATTGAGATTGTGTACATACTAGAATTGCGAGAGCCAGACATAAGATCGTTTCCTTGTAGATCACGAATGAAACAAGTTTTCTCCCGAAAAGCAACTTCCAAATCTCCATCACAGAATTAACCGACTGAAAAGAGATTGTGACCGAGGCCTTCCACATAATAAACCCTGCTAATTTCGATATTGCCAATGATATAATCTCCGTAGCCCATGATAGCTGCGAAGTGATCGTTCCCGAATCTGACAGTGCCAATGAACTTTGCAATAAAGTTTGATAACAATTTAATATTGCCTGTCATGTGTCGGGAGCATCCGCTATCAACAATCCAAAGGATGATCTATATCACCTGCATTACACACAGACGACACAGATGGAATAGAAGTAGATGTGGAACCCGAAGAGTTAGAGGGTTCCAAAGCAGTTATAGTCGAAATACACACATCAATGATTTTAGGCATCCATTTAAATCCTAGTGTATTATGTATCCATTTCTGCCATCTCCAACTAGTCTTAGCTTTAGTCTTAGTGAATGCACTAGGTGGTACTACATTCCTTGGAGGTGATACTGGAGCTACAGGGACATCAATGCGTTTTATAGAATCTAAAGAGGGCGGTTTACCAAGCACAGACTTAGAAGCATTAGTGGGCCTAGAGGTATTCCGGGTCTTAGGATTCCGTAAACGAGACAAGATAGCTTTAGCAACACATTTATCATGACAATCAGAAAGCATACTTTTACGACATATAACACAAGAAGCTTCAGACTTAATATCAGAAGTACTTAAAGGTTTAGCATTCGTTACAACACTTTTTCCATTACATTTGTCAGACGCAATATCTAAAGTGGGTGCAACTTGAGTCTTATTCAAAGTCCTAGGGTGTTCTTCTACTTCAGCATTCTTTATTGTTCTTTTCTTAGGTCGCAACTTCCTATTTTTCCTTGTATTGCTCCTAGGCTGTGAAGTGCGGACGTTTGGAAAAGAGGCAACTATTCCTGTTTCAGTAGAGGGAAGCAAATTAGTATCTTGTGTTTTGTCAGTAGGCATTCTGGGTTCACGTTTGCTAAGTGTTATAGGTGCAATTTTCTTAATGATGCTAGGCTGAACATGTTCATACTTTCCTAACATCTCTCTTAACTTAATGATAGTGTGCACCAAATCTTGATTTTCAGAACGAAGGTTTCCAGAAAAATTCATGACTTCTTTAGTGTGTGCAAGATAATGATCAAGTTCGTTTGATGCTTCATCACGAGTCTGTTTGAGTAAATCAAATATGACACCATATTCCTGTTTAACTTTTGCAAGTTCTTGTTCATATTTTGAGATTTGACATTTCAAATACGCGTTTTGATCATCCAGTTGCTCAAATTTTGGATTAAACGTTTTGGAATGCAACTGGTTGATTTTTTTTTTGCAAAGCAAGTTCACGATTTTGACAATCTTTTTGACACCATTGAAGACGGCGTTTTGCAGTTGAAAGCTCGTTTAACAGTCATTCATTTTCAACTTTTAAAGACTCGATCTGATGCACATTATCAGTATTCTCAACAATTTCAACAGAATCAACAGAATCAGCAGAGATAAAATCAGATGCATATGGTAAAGAAAGCAATAACACAACATTATGGATATCAGCACAGATAACATCTTCCAAGAGTCGATCAACATCTTTTCGTAACATTTTCTTTTTACGTTTTATATTAGAAATAGATGTTTCTGTTTTCTCAAAAACGACTTTCATCAATCCAAGTTCCTTATGAAATTCCCTTTCCCAATACAATGCACAATTTTTCAAATTTTTAACATGGGGTAAAATTCTTTTCTGAAAAATATCTCTTTGTGCTCGCGCCTGAGGCGATTGAAAATGTTCAACTTTTATTTCAGAATGATATTCAATCTCACGTTCTAAAAGTTTGAGGTCAGAAGTGATTTTCGGGTTTAGAATTTACTTCACTGAGTGAAGGTAAATGACCATAAATTTGTGCATAATTTGGTTAAGGAGCAACATTAGAAGACTCAGACGTTTTTGTGATAATCCTAGGTGTGTTAGAAGAATCCTTGGGTGTGACGAAAGTGACGGCTTTTGAATAGTTAAAAGGTTTTTTATAAACAACATTTTCCATTTTTGACCGACTCTCGTCATCTGCATCAAATTCCTCTTGACGATGATATTCAACAACACTCATAACAGAATCATCAACTTTATATTCTGCACTGGAAACTTCAGGATTTGGTTTGAATGCTTTGGTTGAAAGCTTTGGTTTGTAATAAGCAAGATTCGGTCCATATCTATTTGGATTGGGTTTTAAAGTAAACTTTTGAATAGTTGTGATTGACTCACCATGTTTGTAAAAAACATTTCGAAACTCTTTAAGTTTGTTTTGTAAGCCGACAATTTCTTCAAGATGGTCATTTATTCGTTTCGTTGAATGCTTTTTGTATGCAGAGAACTGTTTTTGACAAGTTAACAACTCAGCTTTGGCTTTTTGATTTTCCAAAGTAAGAGCGTTAAGTTGCTTATTATGTTCATGTTTCAGTTGTTCTATTTGAGACAACAAATCATTCTTTGATGCGGCTAGATCACGAATCTGTCGTTCTAAAGATTTTTCGTTTTGATGTGATTTAGCAAAAGCGGCTTCAAAACCTTTTTCACGGTTTTCTTGAGTTTTGAAAAAATTGAGTTGCCGTTTTAAGCATTCAATGTTCCTGGTTAACAGTGCATTTTTACTGTGTAAGTTCTGATTTAAGGAACGACATTCTTCCATTCAGGATTGTTGGTCTTTAAGTAAGAGATCAACATCTGGACTAGGCAAAAGTTTAGCGTGTTCAACGTGAGTCACAACATGATCACTATTTAGATCCTCAAGTATAACTGTATAACCACAGATTCAATTTAAGTATCAAAGGTAACCATAAGATCATCTTGATCATCAAATATGACTACGGGGTCTAATTGAGAATCGTCATAATGAGATGTGGATGACTCATTTTGAACATTCTGAGCCTCGCCGAATTCAGATGTTGGCTGAGATATTAGATCAGTGATGAATATGGTTTGTTCGGGTACCTGAGACAAGCCATCAGTGTCATACACTGGGCCTGTGTCACTCATGTGTAACTCGTGCATATTAGCCATCAACATAACTGCTGCATTGGCCTGCAAGTCCTCCATATCATTATATGAGTCTGCATCTGCCATAAAGCTCTGTTCTTTGTCTGTGAGAGTTCCACCAGCTTCATCCTTAAGAGCTAAAAGTAAAGCCTCATTGTGATAAGCACTGCCCCTAGTCCTCGGCTTTGGGCATGCATTAGCCAGGTGTCCCTTCTCATTACAGTTGTAGCAGCGAAGACCATTTATCCCATTCTGAGCATTACCTTGTTCAACCACTTGAGCTCTCTGTTGTTGTGGAGCACCCATGTTATTCCTACCCATAACATTAAACCCTTGACCACCGCCCATCTGACGACCATAACCACGATTCTGAACTTCAACACGTCCATTGTTCACAACAGCCTGATTCCTTGTGTTTGATGAGGAACGAATGCGATTGTTGGATTTGTTTGTATAACGGCCAAAAGCTTTAGCAATCATAACAAATCCTTGTTGCAATACATCGAAGGCTTCAGAGTCCTCATTAGCTTCACTGTAAAGTGCTTGATCATTGTTGTTGTTGTATGGAACCAATTGAGTTTATTGAGATTGTTGCTGTGATGGATCATATGGTGTAATTGTTGCAGTTGGTTGAGGTGCTGGTTGAGTAGCGGGTTGAGGAGGATAACTAGTTTGAGCCCACAAAGCAAGTTGTTGATTGTCCAGAAGTGATGGTGAAACAGTTTGGCCACGGATAACCCTTTCCTTATCAACTTCTTTTTTATGAGGCTTCAAATAGTCGTACAACAATCCGTATGAAGCATGATGAAGATTCTTCGCTTGACGAAGGAAAATGACATACTTCTCCCAATCAGGACCAAGACTACTTAGGAACTTAGTATTGACTGTAATTCTTGGCATGATGATGTTGTGTTTATCCAAATCATTGATGATGTCTGAGAATCGATGATGATAAGACTCAAGTGTCTCTCCAGGTTCAATCATGAAGTGTTCATAAGCCAAGTAAATTTTGGATTCCATATCCTCTTGATTGAGTGCAGTGCCTTCCATGAGAAGATGAATATGTTCCCACATTGCTTTTGCGGTCTTTTGAGCATCAACACTTCGAAGAATTGGGTTTGGTAATCCTAAAAGGATATATTGCATTGCTAGCTCATCAGCTTCGAAGTGTAGAAGTTCATCACCCGAAAGGTCAGTGACAGTTGCAATGTTTGTGAGATCATCTCTTGGTGGAACAGCATTTGGATCTCCGGGTGTAACAACAATAGGCATCTGAAATGGACCTTCCAAGATAACCTTCTTTAAGAACTTTCCATGTGGCTTCTTTAGATCACAATACCTAAAGAACCTTATCACCCATTGATCGTAGTTACCGGGAGTGAGCATTGGAGGTCTATCAAGTGATCCTGCCTCATGAATTGATTGCTGGCTGGTTAAAGCTTCACACATATTTGCAAACCAAGATGGTTCCTTCATAGTGTTCCTAGATGGATGTTGATTGTAAACGTTTGTGTAAGGTTGTACTTGAAGACTTGGTGGTGGTTGAACCATTTGAGGTTGAATTGCTCCTTGTAGTGGATAATGTTGTTGATTAAATTGTTGTTGATAAATTTGTTGTTGTTGATTAAATTGTTGATGTTGTGGACTTAGTTGTTGTTGTTGTTGTTGATAATAAGTATAAGGAAAATAGCTAGAGTATAGTGGTTGTGACATGTTGAAAACTTGTGTTGTTAAATGGATCTTTGTAGTCGAGTGAAACGTTGTTGATGAAGTATCCTTAGGCGTAGAAACCAAGTGTAGGCAAAGTAAAACTTAAGCGTAAAAACACCAAACTTACGCGTAAAAGTGATAGTTACGCGTAGGATTAGCTTACGCGTAAGAATTGAGAAACACTAAAGTTATGCGTAAACTGAAAGTTAGGCGTAGAAAACTTATGCGTAAGATTATCTTAGGCGTAATACAGGGCTTAGGCGTAAGAATAAGCTTAGGCGTAAAAGAGTTCTACGCGTAAGATTTGAGCTTAGGCGTAAAATTAGGGTTTAGCCCAAAAAAATCCTTTACGCTATCACAGTGTAAGAGATATCCAAAGTCGAAGTGTTTTCAGGCTTATCCAAGCAAGAAAACACTAAGTAAACTACGAAAACTGAAGATCGATCCACGGATGAGTTACGCGTAAGAATAGGGTTTTCTTACGCGTAGAAAGCAAACAAAATTGATTTTCTGCCCAAAGATGTTTCTAAGCGAGATTTTTGTGATGAAACAGCTTCAATATCACCAAAATAACACAAAAGTGTGAAACTTGATGATCCAAAACTTCAAAACACCTTACGCGTAAAGATGAACACGCGTATAAAATAAAGCATAAAACTAAGGAAATACACGTAAAGTTCGAAACTTTTTGCTTAAAACTGAAATTTTAACACTTAAAAACGATGAAAGTACAAGAATCTGGGATTGAAAAGTGTAAAAAATGAGTTTTTAAACGTGACCAAGTTTTTGAACCGTGAGTTACGCGTAGAACCAAACAACTTCAAAAACAAATAAACTTTTCACCCAACTATTTGGCGAATGATACCACTGTTAGGTCACCATATTTGTAACACAAGCATCAATATAAGAGATAGAGAAGAGAATGATCAGATGAACAAGACAAGACACTTATGCGTATGAAATAAGAAGAGTTATGCGTATGAAGTGAAGTGAATTGGACAACCAACCCTCAAGTGAGGGTTATACAAGAGTATTTATAGGGCAAGGAGCTAGGGCAACACTTCTAGACTCCTTCCCTTCTTATGGGCTTGGGCCAAGGCTCATGGGCTTTCTACATAAGCCTTGGCATGATTACTAACATAAAAGCCATATTAAGCTAACTATTACATATGAATCACTAACACTTGAAATATAGTTTAGGAGTGATTCCAACAATCGTCAAGCCGAAAACATGATAATTACTAGGGTTCATCATTGAATAAAAATTCAACTCACCAAGACTAGTAATCAATGAACAGCATAAACTTTGGACGACCAGAATTAACCGTCGCGACCACCAGTATTAACTTTCAAGCCACCAGTATTAACTGTCAGGACCAGAATTCATCTTTTACAGCAACCGGTACTAACTTTCAAGACCAGAATTAACTTCGATCATGGCCAGTACTATCTTTGGTTAACCAGTACAAACACATTAACCACTAGTATTAACCAATTAAAATAAAATTCCTCGTCTGATCTCTGCCCTACTAACTAGGGCTGAGCAACGGGCCGGAACCGAACCGAACCGACCCGAACCGACGTGACCCGAGAACCGATTTCACAAAAAACATGAACCGAAACCGAACCGAATCGGTTCGGTTCGGTTCGGTTTTGTGTCGGTTCGGTCGGTTCGGCCCGGTTTACATGCTTTATGTGCGTGTTTGGTCGGTTTTGGGTCGGACCGAACCGAACCGAACCGAACCGAAAACCGACATCCGATAAGACCTAGAACCGAAACCGAACCGAAAATGGTCGGTCCGGTTCGGTTCGGTCCGGTTCGGCTCGGTTTTCCGGTTCGATCGGTTTTGTGCTCAGCCCTACTACTAACCAATCAAATCACAAAAATAATATATGAAGCTAAATAATAATCTTGATGGTACCATGTGACAACAGACATATCAAACTTGTGGACCCCATCAGCACCACTTGTGGACCACATCAAAATATACGGTCGTCACTTGTGACATTGGAACCAATACAATTTACGAATAAACATGATCACCCCATGTGAATGACAGTAATGAACTCGTAGGTCCTATCATTTTTTTTTCATGCCCACGTGACAAGCCAAGTCCCATCAATATATATAAACCAGTATAAACAATCTTGAGACCAAAAGATACGAACAATTAATTCATACCAATCAAAATATACGAATAATTAATTGAGACCAAAAGTCAGTCCATCTTATGCGTAGAATTATTGTTGATGTGCACCGACCTATGATCTGATCTTATAAGAAAATTATAAATTGATATTAATTGGTACGAATTTACCTCTTTTCTTTTCTCTTAGTACTGGTCTTGATCAAGCACCTAAACCAGAATTTTAACCCATCTTCATCAGATCTGCTCTTCTTCGACAGTAACTTTTTCTGCATAACCATGACATCAAAAACCTTATAAACCCTAGATCGAGAGCCACGAGGCTCTGATACCAATTGTTAAATCCAAAGATCTGGACTCAACTAGGGTATGAATAACATTGATTGATTGAAACACAGCGGAATGTAAAATAAGAATACAATCAACATTACTAATAAAGTTTTCTTTATTGATTAAAATAAACTAATACATAAACTAACTATACTAATATACACACAATTTCTTTGTGTGTCTAGACTCTCATTGGGAGAGTTCTATTCTGAAATGGATGATCTCATAACCTAGACGCCTACCCTCTTTATATAATAGATGGAGGTTACAAGAAACCCTAGCTTACTAATACAGCTAACTAGTTATTACATATTAGGTCCTCATTGTTTCTTCTTTCTCCATTTCTGCTTGTGGGTTTTGTAATCATCAAATCTGTAATTCCCAACAATCATCCAATATTGAAAATTGTTCATATTATTGAACAAATAAATCAATTTTGTTATTTTTTACTTGTTGATTTCTTTGGTGTGTTACAACCAAAGAGTTCCAAATTTCTTTAGCGATTTTATGCATAGATATTCTTTCAAATTCCTTTTTGGGTAAGGCATTATATAAAACCATTTTTGCCACACTATTTTTGGAAAGATTTTTCTTTTGGTCGTCAGTGAGACGATCATGAGAAATATTTTCTTCTTTGCTGGTTTTATCATCTTTTACGGTTGCTTGAAAATCACCTTCAACAATAATATACCAAAGATCAATATCTTTAGATTTCACATAAGTTTCAAATCTATTTTCCAATAAATAAAACTATAAGTTTCAAGTAGTGGATGTCGTTGCATAGATTGCCCTTCTCTATAGTTTTGAAAATTCATTTTGATCGAAAAGTTTTTAAAATACAATTTACGTTAAAACTTTTTGAAAACCTTGCTCTGATACTAATTGTGAAAAAATAGAAGGGGGGGGGGGGTTGAATAGTTTTACCGATTTTAATTTAAGTTTCAAAGATTTAGATTCAATCTTATGTAAATTCTTATGGATGAATAAATAATACCAAGCAATAAATAAAGTTAGTAAAGAATGCAAGTAAAGTAAAGGATATAAAGTAGCGACACAAGTGATTTATAGTGGTTCGGCTACAAGGACACTTTCCTTGCCTTACTCCACTCCCCGAGTACCCCACTCGTGAGTTCAAGCACTATGTCAACAAGCTCCTTTAAATTGGCGGATAAGCCTCACAACGTTGCTTACACTTTTTTCGGTACAAAGCTAAATACCGAGTTCTTCCACGAGGTAGAACTAAACCTTTACAAAACTATTACATAACAACTATGTGAAATATGAAATACAAGATATGTTACTGAAATCTTGTGGATGAACAAATCAATCAAATACCCTTTTCTTGGATGACTTGTAGAGTAGCGTGATCTCGCCTTCATAAAGGACCTAAAAGAGAATCACAACAAAAGATAGAAGAGCTACTAGAATGATCAAGTGATCAGAGGTTACGAGAGTGAGATAATATATGAGAGGATTATCAGAAGAAGGGTGAGAAACAATGGAGAAATGGCTCACTGTTTATAGGCAAAAAAGCCTTCTATTCCACGGTTTCGGCGGATCCCTCACCCAAGGGATCCGGCCAGTGCAGTTCCAGGGACCTGGTTGTTTGAGTCAGTTTAGTCCGGATTTGGGTTGCAAACCGGGTTATGGGTTATGGGTTTTGAGCCATGGGTCATGAACTTTGGGTCATGGGTACCCAACAAGATACAATGTATCTAGACAATGGGTCATGGGTCATGGATAATACCCAACATTATTTCATGCATGATGTCATGCATGATGTCATGCAATGAGTCATGGGTTATAGATTTAGCTCTATGGGTATGGGTCATGGATATTACCCAACCTATTACATATTTTATTACAACCTATTATTATTACAACATTTTTGTAAATGACAAAATGTATATACTTTGCAGAATAACATGTATTCTTATAATTTTACTTATGATAACTTTATATTTGTTATCAACAAAACTTAACGAGATCGCTAAATATAAACAAACGTTTTTACGGTTTATTTGTATTAACAATTTTAAATATTCTGAAACCATAGTTTCCATATTTAGGAATTGTAGATTCCAAATAAGGTAAAATTGAACTTACACCAGTTTAAGGAAACTAATTGCTTGTTCAACAATATTTATACAATTCGAATTTTTATGATCCCATCTAGCTAGGATCATAGAAAAAGGACCCATTTAGGGTTTTATGTAAACCTTAATAAGTCTTTCTTGCTCCTTACGTTATCTTGTCTATCATATGATATAATTTGGTAACTTAAAGTTTCCAAAAATAGTTTCAGGATATTTTTAGTAATGTTTACATGTTTTTTAAAAATATCTGAAACCCTAAATCTTACATGAAAACAAAACTGCTTGCATACAAGAAGAATAATCTAGGTAAACATAGTTTTCACGATTTACATGACAACTCGAATTAGAGTTTTCACACTTGATCTCTGATACCCTTGTATCTTCATAAAGGCAAGTCCTATGGGGTTTAGAAAAACCTAATGGATCGACCCTATATGATCCAAACACATAAACACTAATTCAATCACAAAAGTGATTAAATCTAGCTGTCAACAAAAAAGTAAAAACCCTAAAACCCTAATAGGCGTAAATCAACTAAGCAAAAACATAACAAAAATTAAAGATTTAATTTTTATGATAATAGAAGCAATTACTAAGAACCCTAGCTAGGTTATATATGATTATGGTGGCTCTAGTACCACTGTAGGGTATTGGTGGTCACCCGCATGACCTATAAAACATGCACATCAGAAATAAACACACAAATAACGACAAATGAAAAATGTGGATGGTTAAGACCATAAAAGTTTAGATTAATGATACGTGTAATCTAAATAAAATCCATGGTTAGATGTGAAATTTGAGCTACTATTTTGGACAAAATAAGTGAATAACCATGGGAAATTTGAGACTTGTCTATAAACTTGAGGGACTAAAGCCACATTATCATAATTTGAAAACATATATTCAAAGGATTATCTTACTTTAACGTGTACCATACTTGTACACATATTCGTTCAGAGGAATGTGACAGCCACATAAAAACACCCACGAAATCATCTATAAAATGACGTGTCAGGGAGTGATTGGCTTAATCAGAGAAAAGCGAGAGAAACTATAGCGAAATCTATCAATCACTCTTTGACACGTCACTTTGTGAATATTTTTATGTTGTTGTACTCATTCGTTCAAATCAATAACCAATATACCCACACAAAAAATGTTCAGCAACTGAAACCATATTTTTTTAGAAAGACAACAATAGAATAAAACCAACACAAAAAAATTTACAGACACCATGCCTTAGCCAAATAAGACAATTAGCTAAGAGAAGAAAGGGGCCAGAAAGCAAAAATACAAAGCCATATACATCACATAATCACAATGTGCGAAAGAAACGTAGGAACCAAAAATGTTAAATGCTACTAAAACCTAAAAAAGAAAAAAGACAAAAGAGAGGAGATCAACGACCCACAAGACAAAAAGTCCTCTGAAATATGGACCATCCCTTTTGTGCTCACTTTCCTTGCATCAACTATGCACGAGCCAATAATGAATTATGATAGGGATAGGTTATAAACAACCCCCTCTCCACCCATTTTTACAAGTGACATCCCCCAAGTTTTTTGATTTTATTTTTATTTTTATAATTTTTTTTATCATAAATCTGTTAAACAAAAAATGCGGAATAAAAAAATATAAAATTTAACAAGTCAAAAACATTAAAATGACAAAAAGTATGAAATAAATTAATAAAAAAAATTGTGTTTTACTGTAAACAGAAAGTACACAACATTTGTACTTTTTGTAGGGCAAGGGTAACAATAACATAACCGTGAATACTCCTTGACCCACAAAAAGTACAAATATTTTATACTTTCTATCATCTTTGTCTTACTTTTTTGGGTACAACACAATTCTTTATTATTTTCTGTTTCGTGCTTTTTGTCACTTTAATGCATTTAATTTGTTAAATTTTATATTTTTTGTTCCGCACATTCTATTTCACAATTATATGAAAAAAAAAAAAAAAAAAAAAAAAAAAAAAAAAAAAAAAAAACCTTGAAAGGTGTCACTTGTAAAATTGGGGTTTTTTTTATAAGAGAATTAATACTTACACCACATTTTTTGATACATCCATCACAATTTATGCATTACAGCTTGTACTGTAATGCATAAATTATAGTGAATGCGTCAAAATATATGATGTGAGTATCACCTCCATTTTTATAACCTCTCCCATGACAATATCATAAGACACTTACCACACATATTGAGCCGGACACACCCATTTGCTCTCTACAGTGCACTTTGACACAAATGTCTACCCAATCATACCAACAGAACTGAAACCATATTTGAAAAATGGCAGTTATACAACTTCACCTTCAATCACACCCATCAAAATTTAATGGCATTTTTAAACACCCTTTTGCTTACAATAATGCTCATAAACCAAAGAAACTGTTCTCGCCGAAAGCAGTCTCATCAAGAACTCAGGTCCATGTTTCTTGTTTTTTTGATATGCTAAAAGCTTGTTTAACAATTGTTCTAACTTGAGTTTTTTAAAAATGTAGAGGATAATGGAGAACATTTCTGTTGGTGGAGAAGTTGGTGGAGCTGGTGGGGCATATTCATATGAGGCTTTGAAAAGATTGGATAATGTGTGGTCTAGCATTTGCTCTATTGATCAAACAGGTTAATCTAAATAATAAATATGATCAATGTTTTTTATTTTCTTGAAATTTCAACTCAATGGAATCATAGAAGGTGTTTGAGACTGCTTATTTGTCAGTTTATCTGGTGTAAATTAAGCAGTTTCCAGTGGTGAAGGTGGGGGACCTGCTTAATTATCTGCTAATTTTAGGATAAAGTTGGATTATCACCCTCATATCTGACATAACGTAACCTTTTAAATAATCTATGCGACCCTTCTTCTCCTTAGCAAAAAAAAAAAAAAAAAAAAAAAAACAATAACTAGATTAAGTTAAACGCATGATCTTCCGCGATCCGATTATGTGAAATGCAGCTGTTCAAAAAAGAAAAGGAAAAAAAAAAAGCAATTCCAAAACACCCTCATAATATGAAATTATGTGAAATGCAGCTGTTCAAGAACCAAAGAAAGTTGTCTCAAATACGCCTGCTTTGTTTAGCGAATCAGATCTGGCAAATAAAGAAGTGGATAAATTTGATGTGTTGGTTTGTGGGGGTACTTTCGGGATCTTTCTTGCCACCGCGTTAAGTTTGAAAGGCCTTCGAGTAGGAGTTGTGGAAAGGAATTTACTTAAAGGGGTATCGTTATATATATTCGCTTTTTCTAATTGTTGTGTACGACTCGATATATTTGACATAAGGTTGACTTAATATCAGAGGGAACAAGAGTGGAATATATCAAAAAAAGAGCTTATGGAGCTTGTTGAAGTTGGCATCTTAACAGAAGATGACATTGAACAGGCTACAACTTCAGTATTCAATCCTGTAATAAAATTCAAATTTTAATTAACCTTTAACCAAACTTTTGAATAATGGCTGGTTATATTACTTAACTGAAAAACGTCCTTACTTTCTAATTTGCAGAACAGATGCGGATTTGAGACGAAAGGAGAGATATGGGTTTTAAACATTCTTAACCTTGGTGTTTCGTAAGTTCGTGACTATTGTGTTTAAGGATTCTAGATTTGCTTCATTGATGATGTGATAACTAGTTATTACTTGTAGGCCTGCAAAGCTTATAGATATCATGAGGGATCGGTTCACTTCTCTTGGTGGAGTAATCTTTGAGAATTGCAGTGTCTCTAGTATAAATGTTTATCAGGATATAGCAGTAAGATCTTTAATACCAAAGTAAAATTTTGTTAGTTAATTCTAATACATAATAGTGTGTAACCATTAAAAACTCTATCTGAAGGTATTGCAACTAATGGAGGGAAAGATTTTGTCAGCTAGCCTAATAATCGATGCAATGGGAAATTTTTCGCCTATAATTAAACAGGTTATGGCATATGCGTTAATATGTGCTAGCTTAAAAACATAGCTACCAGATATTTAATAAAGTAGTCTGATATATAGTTATTTATCCATAATCACAGATTAGAGGAGGAAGGAAGCCAGATGGTGTTTGTCAACTTATTGTTGGTTCGTGTTGTCGTGGTTTCAAGGAAAATTCTAGTAGTGATGTGATATTTAGTAGTGCTGAAGCCAAACCGGTTGGACGCTCGGAAGCACAATACTTTTGGGCGGTAAATTTTCTAACAGTGTTGTTTGAAAAATAGACGAGTTCATTAACAAATCAAAAAGGGTAACTTTGGCAATGGCTGAAAGTTGAAACAGTAGGCTTGATAACATTTAGTCAAAGTACTTGCATTTTTTAGTTACTAGTGTGGAAAATACGATGTAGAATTATTTTTCAAATCATATCTAATTAGAATGATGCATGAGGTTTTCTGCACTAAAAATAAAATTTCTTCTGTTTGACCCATTAGACCCATATTTGTTTAAGCTTTTGATTAATTTCTGCTTTACTCATTAGACCCGTTGGTGATAAAACATATCCTGAATTGACCCATTTATAACTAAAGGTGTCAAAAAATTTCGCCTAAACTTTAGTATTTGCGCTTCAATCTTTTTGGTACTTCAACCACCAGGCGTTCCCTGCTGGTTCTGGACCGTTGGATCGAACTACTTACATGTTCACATATGTTGAACCAAAACCTAGTAGCCCGACAATAGAAGAGTTGCTAGAAGATTACTGGGATCTGATGCCTAAGTATCAGGTAATGTACTACATTTTATTCATTGTCATACAGCACACGTTCATAGTGTCATGTGTCTTATAGAGATCAATTATTATATATATTTTCGTGTTTATATACTAACTAATTGCAAGATTTAAAACTTGACACAGGAAGTCTCTTTGGATGATTTAGAGGTTCTAAGAGTTATATATGGCATTTTTCCTACCTACCGTGACAGGTAAATATGCATTTTCCGTCCTTTAGCAAGCAATGGTCAACAGTACCATGACTTATTGTTAATTTATCTTCATTTTGGTGAGGTGAATCTGCAGCCCATTACCAGCAGCTTTTAATCGTATTCTACAGGTATAATACGAGTCTTTTGAAGCTTCTCATATGCACAACCAATTCACATTTATACTAAAACATAATCATTATTCTCCGCAGTTTGGTGATGCTAGCGGCATACAGTCTCCAATCTCATTTGGTGGGTTTGGGAGTTTGACCAGGCATCTTGGAAGATTATCAAATGGTAATCAAAAGTATATAACTAGTATGAGTCAACTAAAAAGTCAAAATACACTTCTTTCATCTTATTTGTATAAATTTTAGGAATACATGAGGCGATCAGTGGAAATCTCCTGGATTCGGACAATTTGTCATTGCTTAATCCATACATGGTCAGCATTTACTCCTCTTTACTAGCTTTTACGTTTAAATAAACATTACTGTCTTTACTAATGAAATAATTTAATCTTCAGCCAAATCTAAGTGCATCTTTGTTATTCCAAAGAGCCATGTCAGCAAGAAAACAAGCCGGTGTCTCACCAGATTTCATCAACGACCTTCTCTATGCCAATTTAATGACCATGCAGGTAAAGTTTTGGCAGCTTTAAACATGGTATATCAGCTAAGAATCGTAATTATATGTTCATAATGTTTACACAGAGGCTAGGAGATCCAGTGCTAAGACCGTTTCTTCAGGTAACTTGTTTGGTTGTCCTCTCTGTTAAAACTGACTTTGAATTTGACCTTGACTTTTTTCTCTATACACATTACAGGATGTCATACAATTCGGTCCTCTCGTGAAGGCATTAGGCCTAGTTATGCTAACAAAACCTCAAATCATTCCTTCTACATTTAAGCAGGTAAATGACTGACTAAAGTAGGAATATTTAACAAAGGGAAAGATCTAACCGTAGTGTCATTCAACAGGTTGGCTTCCCCGTGCTAATTGACTGGCTAGGACATTTTGCATCATTGGGTTCTTATACATTTCTTTCCATTTTCATTGACCCATTGATAAGGTATTTTATCTTAACTATAATATGAGATACACACGTGTTTTGAATGTTGTAAGACGATTAAATTAAACCGACTCTTTATATAACATTTTGCTAGGCCTGTGGTTGATACGTTTTCAACTGAGAAGAAGTACAAATGGAATAGACAACTTGAGGCATGGAAATATGGATCTGGTTTAGACTACAAGTTAAACCATGAAGAAGTAATTGTTGGTTTAATGGACAATAAATTAACAGAAGTGTGTTAGGATCGAACTCGAGACCACCGGATTGCACACTTTGCGTATGAGAATTAAAGTTAATAATTAAATATAAATGTTATATTTATTTATTAATTAAACGAAATAATTATAACGGACGTTAAGTAATTAAGGGTAATGGACTAACGGTCGTTAAATGGAATTGGAAAAGGACTAGATTGCAAATATTGGGAAGGTTCCGGAATCCCCTTGGGGATGTTGTAACCGATCGGCCAAGGGAAGACCAAACCCAACCCATATCAAACTCAAACTTGTTCACCAAGTTTAGTTTAGTATATATACAAGGCTAGGGGTCTTGTGTTTTGCATCTCTTATACTCATAAGCTAAACCTAAAATTGTTTGTGTGTTTTTCTTGCTAAAACTGGTCGACTAACACCATTGGGAGTCGATCCAAAGCTTTTCCTTACTCAAGTTATTTTGTTTGATTAAAACTAGCATTCCTTTAATTCGGTATAGTACGTGTGTACAAGAAAGTGGTACTAACACATTATTGTTAGTATTCTTGGATTGAATTACAAAAAAAAGTAAGAGGTAATTCACATAATCCTATAAACCCTAATTAGGGTTCATCCAATTGCTAGTTTTGTGGATTTGATTCTTGTTCGGCTAGAATCAAGAAAGGTACGCATATTCTTATTTATGTTAATTAATTATTTGTTAATCTTTCCTATACGCTTTCGCATGTGTACTTAATGTTTATTATTTATATTTATGATTAGTCATGTTATATAATTCCAACAGTGGCATCACGAGCTTGGGTTAATGAGTAATTAATTACTAAACACGTAAAAAACGAATATTGTATGTTGTTTGATATGATTATTCTAGGGTTTTGGTTATGATTATGTAAACCCTAATTTTAGGGTTAGGGCTTTTGCCCTAATTTGGTTTTAAATTTTTTTTATGGATCGAATTAAAAAAAATTTTATGGGTCGAAACCCTAAATTTTTTTAGTCGATTGTTTTAAAAAATTGTTTTAGGGTTTATTATAATTTTTATGTTATCAATATAGAAACATATAATTAATATATTTGTTACGTGATATATTCATGAATAAATTGTTATGTGACATGAAATTGTATGCGATCTTGTGACAACGTGAATAAATTGTTATGTTAAATCCATGAAAACGTGCATGTTTGGCATGGATTATTGTCGATATATATATTTAATTGTTAAGATTGGTTATGCGTAGATTAATTGTTAAGTTTTATACACATGTATATTTTTGATAAATCTTGAATTGAGGAAGACTCCAATTATATACATTAATGAATCAATTATGTGCAATTTGGTATATTATTAATTATGGGTTTACGCAATCGATTCGTCGATGTATGTGGCTCACTTTCAATTGAGAGAGTGAAAGCCCTAATTAAGATATACATTAATTAACCTAGACCTTGATTATTAATAGGGTTTATCGAATAACTTGCATGTGGCTACTTGTTTACACGTATTAAATTGTTAATTATGTCCGCATTGTTTTTAGTTGTTTATTTTTTATTGGTTTACTTGTTTGTTTATTATGTTAGACAGTTTTAAGCAAAGGGTAATTTTGAATAGAAAAATAATACGAACTAAACAATGGTGAAATTTGATTTGTTTTTGAATAGTTAAGTTTTCAATAGTTTAATTGATTGATGATTTTGGTACAAAAAGTGAGAACGGCTCACCCAATTTGACGGACTGTGTGGGAAGTACTAGGAGGGGAGCACATTAAATTGTGATCCTAAAGAGGGAGGTTATTGCTTCGGCGCTGACCAAACTCTCTGCTTGCTTGCGAGTCAAATTGGAGTTACCAAGTAGGCTATGCGTACAAAATCATCTTAAGGGCGAATTAGTTTTAATTCCATGCGCCACTTTGGTGGTAATTACCCGAAACACTAAGTGTTTACACTTATGCAAAAGTACGGTATAATGGACGATAATTAACGCTAAATTCCTTGATTGGTGAACCCAATACCTCAATCAAAACTTTGATAATTTGATCTTTATGAATTGGTAATAAAAGTTTTTTATTAAATTTATGCTACAAGATGAATGCATGACATCTTTGTACATATTTGATTTGACCGCATAAAATCAAAACTAGTACCCTTTATAAATTAAGTTATATGCCATCTAATTAAAGGGACACTTGAAGTTGCAATTTACGTCATGACAGTACTTGGCGAGATTGTGATGGAGAGGTAAATATTTATGTAAAGTCAGACCTTACATGAACATATTTCCAGTTCTTTAAGTTAGACATTTAAGTTGAGTAGGAAGTGAGAACTGGACTCAAGGCATAAGATGGGATGAAACATGTTTATATTTGCAATAGCGTTGGAAAATATAAATCCCATAATGATCTAGGAATTGGAAATTGTTTGCCAAGTATTGTTCGACAGATTACCTTATTATATGCTTTCGTTACTAGCAGATCAACTGATGTAATGAACCTATGATAATTTGGATTCTAGTTTTCGAGAAAATTCTATGGTTATATGAATATTACCTTGGGTATTTTATTTTCCTGAAAAGTTTAATTATCGAAAGTACTGAAATTGAATTTTGAAAATTCTTTAAATGTATTAACGCAACATTAAACCGTAAACGTAGGTTATTCCTGTATTGGTAAATTGATATACACCTGTAAGGGTTTTTGGTAGAGTCAACTTTGCTAAAAGAATAAACATAGTCCTCTTTTCAAAAGAAAGAGTGAGATTCAATCTTATTCCTTTTCATGAATGAAGAAATGTATGATAGGACAATTAGAATTGTCTAAATTCTAAATACATAACTCGTAAGCAAATTTTAATAGTTAAGAAAATTGTATATTTCTGAGTTATTAAATTAGAAGCTAGACTAATAATTGTATAATTGGTAAAAGACAAACTAACATATTTTATCTAGTTGTTTTGTTTTGACCATTTAAAAGTACTACTTACAATTGTTGGAATAGTAGAACTATTAAGAAAGAAATTGCATGCCCAATTTTTCAAGTTAATAGCATTGATGGATAGTTCATCATCTACATAGTAGAATACACTCTTTTAGTACATAAGTAATTGTTATGTATGGACTTTCTCAAAAGTGTAGGGAAGTAAATAGAATACTATTTTCTTTTACTGGTTAATGAAACACTTACAATGTTGTCAAATCCAGTGGGAGTATTGTGTTCTTATTACTGAATAAGAAATTAATGTAATGATCTCTAATTCAGTGGGAGTTACAAGCTTTGTCATCTTGGTAGTAACCCAGATTATCTTTAGAATGCCTTAAGATAATTACTTTCCACTTGTAGACACTTATGTTTTCAAGGATAGTCATGTACGTTTCCTTATTAGACAATAAAGTGGTTCTACATCTACTAGTTATGCTAATATCAATGACACAATCATATTAGTCACATAAACAAACATATGTCGTGTTGTTTATCTGCTACATGATGTTGTTTCATGCACAAGTGAGAGAAATCTATATTGTGTGCAAGGTACAACATATAGGTATATGATTTAAAGGATTCTCTTGACTGCAAGGTAAGAGACTAGCGTTCTAATATAACTTGTACATATCTAATTCAAGAAACACTTGGTGTTGCAATTTACGTCATGTGAGAACTTGGCGAGATTGCAACAACAAAGTAAATCTCCATGTGAAGTCAGACCTTGCATGGACATATTTGCTGTTTCTAAATTAGACAAGTATTTAGAACATGTGTCAAAATGATATATAAGACTACTTCAAATTAGATATTTATGTATTATTAGAATGAGATAAATGAATTAATCTAATACTATTTCAATTTGTTTATTTATGTATTTTGGAATGACATAAATGAAAAATAATGTAGTCCTACATCATTGTGAAGTAAATAAATTAACTTGAAATTACTATTGAAACCAAGAGTTGTGTTCATAATTACTTTAGTTAAACATGTTTATGATTCATTGTAAAGACATAAACATAAAGTCTTTTAAGACTTATAATAAGGTAAGACGTTAACTTGTTATGTTTTTTTTAATTAAGACATACAAGAAGTCATTGAGTTGATCAATGATTTATAACGTATAATGGGATTATAACAGTTTATGGTTTCTTGATGAGACATAGATATGAAGTGACTTGGTTAAAAAGTACTTGTGTTATAAAGCATGCAATTGGCTTGGAAAGTCTATTATACCATTAAGTTGACTTAGTTGGTAAATAAGTAAGCCAAAAGGAATATGTTTATCTTATATATTGTTAGATTGTCTTACAATATTAATTCTAATGAATACCACAAGTTGATGGTATGTTCAGTTAGGAGAATCAAACTCTATTTGATTTGTTTGATTCAAGATAACCATAACTTCTTTCTTAAAAAGTAACAAGGTTAGAAAATTGAGTATGGATTAAATATACTCAATTGACTCCAACCTAGAAGATTGATAAAACACCATTTTATTATGGAATATGATGAATCACATTAAGTTTAAAATTGAAGATTCTGATTTTGTTAAACTACTTATGAATAGGTTATTAACAAACTTAAGTCAGGAATTATCAATGTGTATTTGTAATATCCCAAAAAGAGAACAATGTAGTTTTGCTCTAATTGCTAAGTATATATAGACAGTCTATATATTACAAAAGGCAAGTGGGAGTTTTTTTTATCTTGAAAGATAAAATTACAAGATACATAATCTTCTTAATACACTAGTAAATATCATGATGAGGCTAGATATGAAATGTTAACCTCAAGATGATGGATATGCTGAGAAGAACATGAGTTACAAGATTACAGTAAACCTGATAATCATTATGATGGATTACCAAATATTGAATTGGGTAAATTACTCATACTATGAATGTTAAAGATGTTGTCCATAAAGATAATCAATTTTGGAAATTTGGTTTATCTTAATAGTTAGATTGGAGAATGGAAATGAGTTTCTTTAAAGAGATGAAAAACCCTAGTGGTTTGAATTTCTATGTAGCAATCATATGGACAATATTGTACACATATTTAATGCATGTCTTATGACAAGATTATTAATCATACTTAAGCAATTAATTGTGATTAAATATTCTTTTCTAGATACATTAAATAAATAAAGATGATAATTGTCATACTTGTTTTCATTAATATGAAATATGACAATGGAATATCAAAACTCTTTCTTGAGAAATTACTTGAGCGAGGACGGTAAGTAATCGAAAAGTTTTTTGAATTCATATAATCTTTGGAAGTGTATGAAGTGCAATAATTCATGAATAGATAAATGCATGCATCTATAAAATTATTCTTATGTTTAATTATTAAATCCTGGTTTTGGTTTATAATTGAAATAAGATAAATTTTAAGTATTCCTAAAAGCTAGTGGGAGTATTATGTTAAGGTTTTAAATCTTATATGTTGTATAACATATATGAAGTAACATTCCTTGTAAGCTAAATGTTAAGTCTTAGATTGGAATGAAACTTCACTTGTAAGATTTAAGAACTAAAACGTATAAACTTGGAATATATGTTTATTGTTAATAAACATGTGCAGTAAAATAAATGATTCTAATAAAATATGATATATTATTTGGGAAATGATTAAATATCTTTTGGACAAGATAGAACATGAATGAAATCTAAGTTTGACATGTAGATTCATCATGTACATCATGTAGTATATTCAAATTGTTGTATCATTCTTGAATGATAGATGATTTGACAAGATTGATATCTAACTAAAAGTTATTAGATAACTTGTGTAATGAATATTCTAATAGAATTACATCCTCAGCCTGGAATTGCTCCTAGATTCTATGGATGAACAATATGTCAATTGTTGTGCAAATTGTCATCAGCTTCTAACTTGAAAGTTTGGAAGACATCAAACATTACACAATAAGATATTAAAGTTTACGGAGTTTTAATGAGCATATTGTTGTTTGTATACAATAATGCTGATTTAATTGAGTTGACACTCAATAATAGTCATGGTAGGATTTCATCCTTGTTAATGGCCATGTGAACTAGTTGTGCTGCTAAAAGTGCAGTTGCATTATACATTAAAAGAATAAGAATACTTTAAACTTTAAAATGTTTGAAAGTTTAAATTGTCATAAATTGATGATAGAGGATGTCACACACTTTATGAATTATTATGTGGATTGATGAATGCACACATACAAAGACTTCACTAGTTGAATTCTTAAAATAAGTATTCTCAAAATTAATATATATCAAGTTGGTTGATTTATGCCTTGTCAACAAGTATGCTTGTCATTAATTGAGGCATAATTCATCAAGTGGAATTTTCATGCATTGATCTATTTAGTATTTGGATAAGGGATGTTATACAATTGTTATAATAAATTAAATACTTGGTATATTTGATTTTATAATATATTGTATCCTATATTTGCATGTTTAATCCGTGAATAAATTTATTTATTCTAAATCGTCCGTTGTCAATTAATGATATGGGAGTATCATTAAACTAAGACAAATCTGAGAGATATGGTAGAATATACTTGAAAGTATATTGATGAGAATGCATACCAATTTCAGATGATATTCATTGAAATGAATATAGGACTTATCCCAACTACATGATTTTACTTTATGGATATTGTTATTAAGTAAATCATGAATAGTTATCCTCAGACTTGAGATACCAGATAAGTGTCATGAATGTAGTGCACTTCTGTTGAACAACTTAACGCTATACGTAACTGGTAGTCATAAGGGTTGTTTCCTGAAGTGTTGCAAAGTTTGTGGGTTAGTCTCGTAGTCAAAATATAATTTGTTCCTTCAAATTTATTTGGAATTTAATATTGTTGGGCCCCTCGTAGGGTTGACAAGATGTTTGCGTGGCCACGCCCAAAGTTCTCCCCTGAATATGTTTAGAAGATTTGGTAATCTTGCTCAATCACTTATAACGAGAAACAGAATGGTTGAATAAAGAATGACTTAATTCCATATCTTTATTTAACATGGTATTAGAAACAAAAGGATAATAATAATGAGAAATCATTAAAAGGTTTACCAGGAGCCTTGCTCGAGTTGTACTAGAGGCATCGAAGTGTTGTTAGACGCTAACCGATGTGATCACTATATTAAGATATGTCCAAGTGGCAGCTTTTGGTTTAATTGACAATAAATTAATAGAAGTGTGTTAGGATCGAACTCGAGACCACGGGATTGCACACTTTGCGTATGAGAATTAAAGTTAATAATTAAATATAAATGTTATTTTTATTTATAAATTAAACGAAATAATTATAACGAACGTTAAGTAATTAAGTGTAATGGACTAATGGTCGTTAAATGGAATTGGAAAAGGACTAGATTGCAAATATTGGGAAGGTTCCGGAATCCCCTTGGGGATGTTGTAACCGATCGGCCAAGGGAAGACCAAACCCAACCCATATCAAACTCAAACTTGTTCACCAAGTTTAGTTTAGTATATATACAAGGCTAGGGGTCTTGTGTTTTGCATCTCTTATACTCATAAGCTAAACCTAAAATTGTTTGTGTGTTTTTCTTGCTAAAACTGGTCGACTAACACCATTGGGAGTCGATCCAAAGCTTTTCCTTACTCAAGTTATTTTGTTTGATTAAAACTAGCATTCCTTTAATTCGGTATAGTACGTGTGTACAAGAAAGTGGTACTAACACATTATTGTTAGTATTCTTGGATTGGATTACAAAAAAAGGTAAGGGGTAATACACATAATCCTATAAACCCTAATTAGGGTTCATCCAATTGCTAGTTTTGTGGATTTGATTCTTGTTCGGCTAGAATCAAGAAAGGTAGGCATATTCTTATTTATGTTAATTAATTATTTGTTAATCTTTCCTATACGCTTCCGCATGTGTACTTGATGTTTATTATTTATATTTATGATTAGTCATGTTATATAATTCCAACAGTAATAACTAAGAGTACATCCAACAATAGGCAGTAGAATCTAATTTCTTGTATTACAGTCTAAAATATATGTTTGTACATTAATCTTTACATTCTAGTAGAATTTGACATGTAAACTTTCAACATGTTTACCTGAAAATATATGAGCATGGGCTTCTACGACCAGGATCTCGTGAGGCCAAGTACTATTTACTTTTCTTCGGCTGAATCATCCGTTGGATAATTGTACCATTGGTATTATATATTACAACGCTCAAGAGATGAGCTACTTACGCGGTTTGCTGCATCTTTAACCTCGATTAAACTCTTCAACAAATCAGCATCTTTACGAGCTACGGTAGCAACACTAACAGGCACCCCGTCAGAACGGGGGAGGTGAGCTGCGCCAACACCACACAAAACGGCCTTACCCTTAATGCCTTCCTTCTTGGCGAGCCTAGTAGCATGAGCTTCCAAGACCTGTTTCAATGGAACTTCCTTCTCCAAAGCGAAAGGGTTCAGGATATCTTTGGGACGAGCAAAAACAGGCACTTGAAGCTGCGAGACATCGGGCTTCAAAAAATAGTCTGGCTGCGCTTCTGCATCATCAATACGATGGCGCGCTAATGTCAACCCTTCCATAATAACAGTTATGGGATAATCTTGGTCGCGTTCCATTTCATCAATCATTGGAAGCTCCAAAGACTTCATCTTCTCCATGGTAGACACTAGCTCATCATAAGACTGCGCATTATAGTCAGGTACTTTTTTAGCAGGTACCTTCAACAGACCTGCCTCATGAAGCTTTTCCACAGCTTCTGCTTTACCGCGCTCTAAGGCACACTGAACTACCCCACCAAAAGCATTCACCACCTCTTGTGACTCCAAGGTACTAAGAGCAGCGAGACGAAGCCCATGGCCTATGAGCCATCTGCGCTCGGCAATGGTAGATAAGAGCTGGGGATATAACTCCTCATCGTATTCCAAGCTGAGCTTGCGTATTTTCATCTCTTGCGCTTCTAGGGCACTCTTCACAGTTGCACCGAAGTTTTCAAGCTGCGAAGTCAAATCCTCTTTGCCCTTCTCCAAATACTTCGGTGCCCAGCGCTGCGCAGACTTGTATCCTGAGACCTCTGCACGCTCTTGGCTTAGTTGGCCCATCAGCGCCATCTTTTCCGATGCCTGTTTCTGGGCGTACACACTCAGACTCTCTGCCTCAGCCTTGGCACTAGCCAACTGCGCCTCCAGCAAAGCAATAGTCTGATCCTTTTGAGCGCCTTGGCTACTTTCACCGGAAATTTGAGCCTTTAGCTTCTCAACCAGCGAAGATTGATGCGCAGACACCTGCACCAACTCTCAACCAGTTGTTCCATTGGAGCACCCCCAGCAGACACATCCTCATCTTTTTGGCTATGCGGCTCGGACCGCACGGAATGTACAGGACTCGCCCTTGAGGGCGACTCCGCAGCCTGTTCAAACCTGCATACACGGAAAAAGAACTATTAATTTCCTACATAACCAAGGGGGTGCGCATAAGGCATTGCCGACATCACTTACTATGGGCCCAAAGCCTTAGCCGAAGGCGAAAATGACGCAACATCACTAGCGGAGGATTCCACAGTGAAGATCACGGGGCGCTTCTTCCTTGAAGAGCTCGCACCATCTTCTCCGAGCGCTCTTTTGTGTTTTAGCCCGGATTCTTGCTCCTCTTCTTCTTCTTCTTCCATAGGCTGTTCCACTACTACGGGTGGTGGCTGCTCTACTTGGGAAGGCTCTCTGGGGCTTGGCAAGCTTTGCAGCGGCGTCGCCTCCACTGCGACCGAGGAACTGGTCCCTGTTTCCCCCATGTTCATTTCCAGGGTACGCCCTGCAGTAGCCTCTAGTATGGGCTCTTCTCCTTCCTTCAGTGGTCGCGTCCCTACGTTGACCTGAATCGGCTTCGCTAGTTGCACCACGGTGAATAAATCCATCTCTACGCAACAGAAGACGACAAGTACATAGGTTATATAATGTGCATAAAGGAAAAGAACGCTCTCACATTAATTAAGAAAGGGGATGCGAAGGAACGAGCACCCACCCTGGCCATTAGCGCCTAAGAAGGTTGGCACCTCATCTGGCATACCAAAGTAATTACGGCTAATGCCCATATGCACCAGAAATTCCTCAGGATAGGAACTAATGGGGATGTGGTTGGCGTTTATCAGTTCCGCATCCTCTACGACATATGATCCAGGCAGGGGGCGCTCATCCCTCGGCAATGTCCCCTGGGTATAAAATTCAAAACGAGGTGGGAAGCACACGTCGTCTACCCAGAAAAAAGTGTCTCTCCAATTCCGGAGCGCGTCCAGTTTCCCTGTATAACACTGGAAGCGCCCCGCACGTTTAGCGAATGAGACCCATTCGTGCGACCACGTTGTGTGGTAGAACGCACGGAATAAGTGGATAGTCGGGTTAATCGCCAGTAATCGGCAATTAACCTCGAAGTTGGTAATCTTCGCTGCACCGATGCAGTGAAGCTGGGATAGGTGCAGCTAATAATAATTCAATACGTCGTACAGAAATAGGGATATGGGTACACGTTGATTCGCAAACTCGAAAAAACGTGTGTATACCCCTACTTTCCCTTCGGGGAAGTCTGCAATAGATGCTCGCGCATCCGGAACAACCGGATGCACGTCAAGTGGTATAAAATACTCTGAGGTAAACTCTAGAAGTTCACCCTCAGTTATATCGGAGGTGAAATCAGATAACTGCTTGACCATGGTGTTATTTTTACAAAAGGCGTACGCGTGGTTACCTTCTTAATAGGTGATTTTCTGTTTTGCAAATGCAAGGTTTCTTAATAATGGCGGATTTGTTTTTTTTTTCACTGTGATAAACACAGAAAAATGAGGTCGCCGGTTATATAAGTGTCCTCATCCACGCGATGAGTGACACGTGGATCCCACTATCACCAACATGTGGACCATATCACTTGATGTGACGCTGCTGCAGTTACTTTCCCCCGAATACCGAGGCGTCTATTTTAAAATACTATGTCTAGATACAATGTATTGACAGCTATCTTTTTCGGCTTCTTTGCTACTGATGATGTACCCTCCGAGTAGCTCGAAGGACACTCCTCCGAGACGTGTCGAAGCCCTTCACTACGAAGGCCCAAGTTAGGATTCTGAAATATCCATAGGCGTCAAACCATTCGTTGGCACGAAGGTTACCTAAGGGGAATTCGCCATTCGAAGCCCTAAGCCCTTCGGGGTAAGGCTGACGAAGGAACAATGGATAAGGAAACCTCCTGACTTGGTCAAACCCACGATCTCCCTCTCTCTTGGCTTCCCCGTCAAGTTTGAGAACGTGGGTCACTAAACCCTGGCGGTTACCCACAATCATGGGACGCCCCCATGATCTCCGACAATCATGAAAGAGTGCCTCCAACCGTATTTCTTCCACTATAAATAGGTTGGACGGGCAAAGGATTATGGTATGCTCATTTCACACTCATCTCTTTACTTATACACACTTATACAACCATAACTCATACTTACTCTCACGCCGGAGGTGGTTCGCAGGGTCCTACCCCTGCGTAATCACTTAACGTAGTGCCTTAGTATTTCTTATTCTCAGGTTACAGGCGAGTCTTGGCTGGAACATACACCCCTCATCACTTTGATCCTTATCGAAGCCTGGTAGTGCAATCTTTTGCACAATCAGTGGCGCCATCCGTGGGACCACAACTATTAGTCCCGTAATCACCCAGTCCTAATACCCTAACCAACTACACTACTTTTCCGGCATGGAACCAGGAAGAGAAGATTCGCCTCCACCAGGTTTCTCTACTCTGGTCCCACTCACCACAACTAACACCGATAACCTCGCCCCCATAACAGCCTCAACCTTTACCGCACGATCTCGTTTGGAAACTACTCCCGTACATCCCGCCTCAACATCCGCTAACCCTATTCCAGATATCAGTCCCACCTTCGTAGAGGCAAACTTTGAGGCCTTAGATTCTTTGCTAAGGGCTCACAAGAGACAGGTTCGCAACACGGAAATGCGGAGGGAGTTGGAATACTCCAGCGAGGAGTACGACGAGGAGATTGAAGCAGAGGACAGACCTCAACCTATGGGCAGAGGACGCTCGGCCCTGCGAAATGGTTCTCCTTCCGTTAGAAGGTCAAATGGAAGGACAGTGGGTTTTGAAGAGGGACTCGGAGGAAATCCGGGAAGAAGGGAAAGAATGCATGGTGAAAGGAGGAGCGAGAACTCCAACGGAGGAAGCAACCCGGTAGGAAACGGAGGGGTAAACCTGCCTCCTCTTCTAGCAGCCCATTTAGGAAGAGAAGGGACGGGGGCTCCAGTACCTCCCTCTTATGTTTCAAGTGTCGGAGGTCCACCTCCATACTCCAACATGAACCAGTTACCCCCTCCGGGAATGAATCCCTACCTACCTGCTCAAACCTACAACACTTACCCTCCAAATGGTTCAATCCCCAACCAGAATTACCAGCAAATGCCCTATGGACAGATTCCTACACAATCGATGGGGGTATACCCTTCGTACCAACCCTCTACTGCTTACCCTACCTATTCACAACCATTTCCTAATCCGTATAACCCTACACCTGTTTATCCACCTCCATACAGCCCTTACGGTGCCGAAGCCTCTGGAGCTTGCACACCTTTCGTGAAGTGGATCGAGGACTACCCCTTACCTGACGGCGTGAAGATGCCTACTCATATAGGCACCTACGATGGGAAAGGTGATCCTGATAACTTTCTCCACTTATTCGAAGGCGCTATAAAAATGCAAAAGTGGGTCATGCCTGTAGCATGCCATATGTTCACTTACACGCTCAGAGATTCCACGAGAATATGGTGGAACGGACAGAAGTTGGGGAGCATTGTGAGTCTAGATGATCTTAAGGCTAAGTTCCGGTTGCACTTTAGCCAGCAGAAGAAGTACACCAAAACTCACCTGACCGTGCACACCATCAAACAAAGGGACAACGAAAGCACGAGGGCCGTCGTTACCAGGTACACTGATGAAACCTTGCAGATTCTAGGTTTACACAAAGATCAGAGAATCTCTGGTTTTGTACATGGCCTTCGAACTCGAAGCTTGGTGGAGTTCCTGACTACCGATCTTCCCAACACCTACAAGGCCTTGATTGAGAAGGCTTACACCTGGATTGAGTCTAAGGAGGTAGCAGCAAATGGGGCTCCGATAGAGCAAAGGGAAGCGTCTGACAAATTCTCTAGAGGATCCTCCTGGGAAGGATCCAAAAACAAGAAGAAGAACAGAGATCGCTTCACTCCCTACAACAAAGGCTCGAACCATGGACTTCTGGCAAACTTGGTTAAATCTCCTCGAGAGATCCTAGCCACCGAGAAGGCCGCAAAGTCCTTCGATCCCCCACCTCGGATGATAACACGAGGCAAGGCCAGAGACATGTCCAAGTATTGCCATTTCCACGAAGATCATGGACACGACACGAACAACTGCAGGGAACTAAAGAAGCAGATCGAAGAGGCGGTACGGTCCGTACAGTTAGCACATCTGGTCAAAGGCATCAAGAAGGGAAAGGACAAGTTCTCCGACACTCAGCTGGGAGAATGAAAGGGGAACAAGAAGGAAACTACGCCCACAGAAGCTCCGATACTGATGGTACACAGACACGATACCACCTTGAAAAGGAAGGAAGCAGAAGGGGAGCAGGGAAGCGTAGGGGAAATAACCTTCCCTTACATATTGGGGCAGACACCTTCGACTGATCCCGTGATCATCAAGGTACGAATCTCAAACAAGGAAGTAAACCGAGCGTATATGGATTGCGGAAGCTCCTGCGAAATCATCTATGAGCATTGTTTCCTAAAACTCAAGTCATCCATACGCTCACGGAGGGTGGACTCGAAGGCACCGCTAGTAGGGTTCTCTGGTGAACACTCATGGCCCCTGGGAGAAGTACCGTTGGAAATCACCATAGGCGAAGGCCCCTTATCCCGCACGGAGACACTCATTTTCGTCATCGTAAGGTCAGATTCTCCTTATAATTTGTTAATAGGGAGAACAGCTATGCAAAAAATGGGAATTGTTGTTTCTACCATACATGCTGCTATTAAGTTCCAAACCCCATTCGGAGTAGGAACTGTTCATTCTAGCTATGGAGCGGATAAGGGTGTATATGGTGTCAAAAAGATCAGAGAAGAATCGGAGGAGCCTCCGATGGCAATCCTTAGCTGTACAGATGCAGAGGAGCGAGTTGTCGTAAACCCTAGCTACCCTGAACAGACAGTGGTAGTAGGAAAGCAACTCCCTGCGAACTTCAAGGCGAAGCTCACCGAGCTGTTACGTACTAACCTTGATGTTTTTGCTTGGAAATATTCTGACATGACAGGGGTTCCAAGAACATTTCTGATAGATGGACAGTCCTTCGGAACGGAGCATAAACTCAATGAGTACAAGCACATTGAACCAATAAAGCAGAAAAGGAGAAGCCTTGCCCCCGAGAGAAACGCTGCGGCCTGCAAAGAAGTTGACGAACTTACACAAGCAGGCATCCTGAGGGAAGTCAAATACCAAACTTGGGTGGCCAACCCAGTGCTGGTAAAAAAGAGCGATGGAGGGTGGCGCATGTGTGTGGATTTCACTGACATCAACAAAGCATACCCGAAGGATTGCTACCCCCTACCAGAAATTGACTGGAAGGTGGAATCCTTGGCAGGTTTCCGGTTAAAATGCTTCTTAGATGCCTATAAAGGGTATCATCAGATCCAGATGGCAAAGGAGGACGAGGAAAAGACAGCCTTCAACACAAGTAAAGGTGTCTACTGTTACAGAAAGATGCCCTTCGGTTTGAAGAACGCAGGGGCTACTTACCAACGTCTCATAGATAAAGCCTTCAACAAACAAATAGGCATAAATCTCGAGGCCTATGTGATGACATGGTTATCAAGAGAAAGACTGAGGATGACCTACTCCTTGATGTACAGGAAACATTCGATCAGCTCCGGGCGATTAACATGAAGCTGAACCCTAAGAAATGCTCATCCGAGGTCGGAGAGGGACAATTCTTAGGACATTTGATCACTAAGCAGGGGATAAAGGCTAATCCCTCTAAGGTCAAAGCTATTTCTGATCTCCAAGCCCCTAAGTGTCTAAAAGATGTGCAGAGCCTGAATGGGAAGCTGGCAGCCTTAAGTCGGTTTCTATCAAAAGGAGCTGACAGGTCCCTACCATTCTTCAAAACACTCAAAGGATGCGTGGACAAGAAAACTTTCCAATGGAGCCAGGACGCTGAAGCGGCCTTTCAGAAGATGAAGGAGTTCATCGAAATCCTTCCAACACTCACAGCCCCAATCAAAGGCGAAGTGTTGTTCATGTACTTGGCATCCTCAGCGGAGAGTGTTAGCGCAGTCCTTATGGCGGAACGAGACAAGCGACAAATCCCCATTTACTTTGTTAGTAGGGTTCTACAAGGAGCGGAGACCAACTATCCAACCTTGGAGAAGTTAATACTCGCCTTAATTTACGCAGCAAGGAGACTCCGACGCTATTTCCAGGCCCATCCGGTTACAGTCTTAACCGATAAGCCATTAAAACAGATCCTGTCGAAACCTGAAAAGTCTGGGAGGGTGGCTAAATGGGGTATTGAGCTTGGAGAACATGAAATAGAGTTCAAAGGACGAAACTCTATCAAAGGGCAAATTCTTGCAGACTTCTTGGCAGAAACACCTTCCGAGCCTGATGTAGAAAAGGAAGAGCCCAAAACTAACCTTTCTCGAGGGCAGGCTGAATGGAAGCTTTATACAGACGGAGCATCCAGTTCCGACGGCTCCGGAGCAGGTCTAATGTTGGTCAGTCCTAAAGGGAAGGAGCATACATATGCTCTCCGGTTTGAGTTCGAAGCCACAAACAACGAAGCGGAATACGAAGCGCTATTAGCAGGACTCCGATTAGCCAAAGATATGGAGGTCAAAGCTCTCGCTGTTTTCGTAGACTCCCAATTGGTCGCAAACCAAGTGACAGGTTCCTACGAAGCAAGGTAGCCCGTCATCAAACAGTACTTGGAGAAAACGAAAGAGATGCTAGAAAACTTTGACTCCTACACCATCCAGCATGTTCGTAGGAACCAGAATAAAAAGGCAGACGCACTAAGCAAGCTAGCTTCAATGGCCTTCGCTCATCTCACTAAGGAAGTGCTCGTGGAAATCCTTCTTGAAAGATCCATTGTTCTTAAAGAGGTTGCAGATGTGATTCACGAAGAAGGAGAGACATGGATGACTCCCATAAGGGAATATTTGATAAGTGGTCTTCTCCTTGAAGATCCCAAGCTTGCAAGGAAGGTTCGGGTTAAGTCCCCGCAATACCGGCTAATAGGGGAAACCCTATATAGGAGGTCATTTTTGTCACCTTGGTTACGATGTGTGGGCCCCAAGCAAGCTTCGAGCATCATCTCTGAAGTCCATGAAGGATCCTGCGGTCTTCATGCAGGACCCCGCTCAGTTGTCTCGAAGATAATGAAGTTGGGCTACTATTGGCCTTCGATGCACAGGGACGCAGCCGAAATCATTCTCAAGTGTGAAGCTTGTCAGATACACTCAAACGTTCCAAAAATGCCAAAGCAAGACATGACAAGTGTGACATCCGCATGGCCCTTCTCACAGTGGGGCATTGATATTGTCGGGCCTATGCCTATAGCGCCCGGAGGAGTCAAGTTCTTGCTGGTAGCGATTGATTACTTCACTAAGTGGGTGGAAGCGAAACCCCTAGCCTCTGTGACAGGGAGACAGATTGAGAAGTTTGTATGGGAGCACATTGTGTGCAGATTCGGAGTGCCCCACATCATCATATCTGACAACGGGAAGCAGTTTGCCAAAGGAGTCTTCTACAACTTCTGTCAACGGCTCAACATAAAGCAATCCTGGACATCCGTCTATCACCCGCAAGGTAATGGACAAGTGGAAGTTACAAACAGAGACATCGTTAAAGGGATCGAGAAAAGGCTAGGGCGAACTCATCATGGATGGGTGGACGAGCTCCCTCAAGTCTTATGGGCTCATAGGACGCATCCTAAGTCAAGCAACGAAGAAACTCCCTTCAGCCTAACATACGGAACAGAAGCGGTCATCCCTTCGGAACTGGTTGTACACACGGAGCGTGTGGCAACGTATGATGCCTCCCAAAATGATGAAAGGATCAGGGAAAACCTTGATCTACTAGAAGAAAGAAGAGAAATAGCCTCCATCCGAGAAGCAATACACAAACACAAGATCGAAGGCTACTATAACAAAAGGGTCAGACCTTCCACTTTCAAGCCTGGAGAATATGTGTTGCGCCTCAACAGTGCAAGCAAAGCAGAGTATCAGGGAAAGCTGGGACCAACTTGGGAAGGACCCTACATGGTAGCTGTGGCCTACGGCAATGGAGCCTACAAACTGGCCACTCTTCTCGGAGAACCCATCGACAGGACATGGAATGGTACGAACCTTCAAAAGTTCTATGTTTAAGAAGTACTTTAACTTTTTTCTTGTAATTAAAAGCTTCTCAAGGGAAAGCACACATTATTGGTAGTTGTCTTAGTTTTCATTTCAAAAATGATGTAATCCTCTCTACCAATTCAATGATAAATAAGACATTTCCCACAAATCTCTTGCTTCGTTTCTTAAACACAAAGATTTGTTCAGCCAAGTCGTTAATGAGTTTCAATGTCGAATGGCTTGGGGTGTAACACACGCCTTATCATTTAAAGCCAACTTAAACATTCACATTAACTCTTCTAGTAGTTTTTGGCGCTTGTAGAATTTTTTTTTTACAAAGCCATGCTATGTAAAGGATTTGAGATAGAGTGGGTCGCGACCCTCTGTCAATGGCCAAGTTGGTCATTATATTCTTGGTGTTGCAATTTACACACAATGAGGTTGTTTAACCTTAGGTTGTAAAATTTAAGTGTCGGAAAAATGGCGTACGAGAAGTTAACAAAACAAACATAACCTAAGTGTGTAGAGGTATGTCCTCTACACCATCGCATTCAAAATATGGGCTACTGCCCTTATACCTGCATGAGGAGCCTAGGCTCCAGTCAAATTGTTCTTGGCCCATGGCCATACATCACAAGCATTTAAATTGTTTGGAGAACAAGACACACATTGTCACATAAAGTAAATTGTCTTAAGGGTACATGCCACCCTTTGGAACCAAATTACTGCTAACAGAGCAGCCTTCATTCTTGTTTCTTCGGAGATGGAGTGGAGGAGGGTTGCACTGAAACTGGCTTAGTAGACATGGTCTTCTTGGTTGGAGTGGTAGGCTTCAGCTTCCGAGGTTTCTTGGAGAGGAGGTCTTCGAGGGGTGCCATTGGATCTTTGGTTGCCTCAGCAAGGAAGGAGTACTCCGCAGTTGCAAATGCATTTCCTGCCTCATCGTATTCAGCCTTCGAAGTGGGACGGTAGCATTCAATCTTGGAGAGGTCCACGGGCTTACCTGTTTTGGCAGCCTCCTCCAGCGCCAAGCACCGCCCATGAAATATGGCTGATTTGATGACCTTCCACATCTGAGCTCCCAACTCGTCACTGTGATAGAGCTCCATGGCTATGTAAGGCACCACTTTTGAAACAACTTCTGCACGATCTTTCTGCAGCATCTTATACCTCATCTGCAGGCCATCGATCTCCTCCCTCAACTTTACCTCTACCTCTCCAAGCCTAACCTTCTCATTTTCCAACCCAACACATTTAGCCTCGAGAGCAGCATTCTGACCTGTGAGAGTAATAACCTTGGCTTCTTCCAGCTTAAGATTGCCACGTTCCACGGTCAACTGAGCTATCTTTTCTCGAAGGTCCTGGATGACGGGGTTCTTCTCAACGTCCCCCTCAATCTCGTCACAGCTTGGCAACGGTTCTGAGCAACTCCCTGGTCTTGGCGTTCAAGTGGTTATCCATCACTGCCTGCCTCGCAACCCCATTATCATGCATGTCACAGAACTTTTCAATAGACATGTTCTCTAGCATACTCTTCCACTGTGGAGGGGTCACATGGTCAACAATCCGATGACAGGCTAAGGCATTTGGAAGCTCCTTCGTCTCTGGAAGACCTGCGAGTAACACAATGTATACAGGTTAGCATAATAGTTACATTTATAACTTCACAATGTCTCATAAGACAAAAATACTTACCATGAACCTCAACGGATTCATCGGGTAATTCGAAGGCAGATTTGACAAACTTTCTGCCCTCGGTACTCTTCTGCTTCACAACTCTACTCCCAGAGGTAGGCAGGGGATTCTTCCTTTTGTTGGTGGATTTCACAGTCTTGGCGGCTGTTCCCTTCCTACTCTTCAACCTGTCTGCTATTCCTGTTGAACCAAAGACAGGGACATCCTCATCCGCAGGATCGTCCGAGTCAGCAACATTTTCCACCAGTTGGGATGGACCCTCCAACGCAAGTTGCGGGGATGCTGATGCAATGGGTTCTGGCTTTGGAATATCTACCTCGTTGTTATTCACAGATGTCGAAGGAGAGCCGACACCATAAGACTCTTCAGCCTTCTCCGCAGGCATGAAACTTAAGTCCTCATCCAAGTCTTTGTACATGAAGTTTCTGAACGACATCTCTGCAAAATAGAAACAAAAACAAATAAATATCAGTGCTACATTGGTCCTACTTAAATAAGAGTAGATAAACATACTTTGTCCTTGGTATATGATCACAGGCTTCTTGGGAGACCCCTCCCAACTCTGAGCAATCCCAGCCATATATAAGATGGCTTCAGGGAACACTTGCACATCCACAGGATATTTGACCAAACGCTGATAACAGGGATCCTCTCGCACCTCGTAGGGCAGGGGGTCATTATACCGTTTAGCATTAAACCTATTCTCCTTATTCGGCAGCTCTGAATATTTGGGGGGAACAATAGTGTCTTGCACGTAGAAAAAGCTACCCTTCCAACCTGTTATGTTTGTATATACCTTCCCAAACAGGTTGGGTACATCTACCTCAGGTCTTTTTGCTAATGTCAACCAATTGCCCCCAGGGTACAGGTTCAAAAATCCTCTTAAAACAGTCAATGTTGGTTCGTAGCCATATGCTTTGCACATCACTATGAATGTGGTCAGCTTGGCAAAACCAAAGGGATTAAACCTAGAGATGTGAACTTTGTAGTATTGCATAAACTCTAAAATCAGTGGATGTAACAGAATCCTAAGGTTTGAGTGACTAAATGCATGTGTATACAACCCTACGAAACCTGGAGGAGCATCAAAGATACCCTGAGAAGGTTTGGGTAACATCACTTTGTGTTCTAGTGGGATGGGATAATCGGCTAAGTGATCATGTAAATCTTTTGCAGATAATGTACACTTCTGCTGTTTTATAATAAACTTGGAATCCATATTCCTATTTTTTGAAAAAAAAAATCTACAAGAAGAGAAAAGTGTTTACCTTGGTTTTCGAAGATGGTGTGCGCTGGGAAGTTTACTGCGTGTAAATGAAGACGGAGAGAGTAAAAGTGTTTTAGGGTTTCATCAAATCCCCCTTAAATACCCCTTTTTTACCGTCTTCAAATCCATACACGTGTCCATCTTGATTACTCTCATCCAAGACAAACAACTTTTTAAATTTTAAATAAAGACTTTTGGTCTCCGGGTAATATGGGGATAAGTGATCACTGTAGCGGGCAGCTGGACGTTTTAATTAGCATTTAATGCGCTTGGTTAGTTGCGTAGTTATCTCCCAACTAGTATGTTTAGCAGCAGGATGGTGTTTTTTCGAAGCATGAAGTCGAAAGCAATGCCTCCTCGCTCATATGCATCACTTTCGACTGGGGGGCTTGATGATGTACCCTCCGAGTAGCTCGAAGGACACTCCTCCGAGACGTGTCGAAGCCCTTCACTACGAAGGCCCAAGTTAGGATTCTGAAATATCCATAGGCGTCAAACCATTCGTTGGCACGAAGGTTACCTAAGGGGAATTCGCCATTCGAAGCCCTAAGCCCTTCGGGGTAAGGCTGACGAAGGAACAATGGATAAGGAAACCTCCTGACTTGGTCAAACCCACGATCTCCCTCTCTCTTGGCTTCCCCGTCAAGTTTGAGAACGTGGGTCACTAAACCCTGGCGGTTACCCACAATCATGGGACGCCCCCATGATCTCCGACAATCATGCAAGAGTGCCTCCAACCGTATTTCTTCCACTATAAATAGGTTGGACGGGCAAAGGATTATGGTATGCTCATTTCACACTCATCTCTTTACTTATACACACTTATACAACCATAACTCATACTTACTCTCACGCCGGGGGTGGTTCGCAGGGTCCTACCCCTGCGTAATCACTTAACGTAGTGCCTTAGTATTTCTTATTCTCAGGTTACAGGCGAGTCTTGGCTGGAACATACACCCCTCATCACTTTGATCCTTATCGAAGCCTGGTAGTGCAATCTTTTGCACAATCAGCTACGCTTCGTAGTTTTTTTTTTTTTTTTTTTTTTTTTTTTAATGACTGCAGTAATTAGTCTAGCATCCGCAGTCCATCACTGCGCATACTAGACTGGGGGGGACATGATGACGTATAGTCTATATTCGGGTCATGAGCCCGACCAAAGCCCAATACTAATAATCCCAGCACGAACTGGGCTACGCCGATAAGTGTTTGGGCCCACGAAGGCCCAAACCCAATGTTGTTTATGTAACACGATATCGGATATATCCTAATTATGGAGATAATCATTCCCCAACCGACTTAGGCGGGATACGCCGAAGGTTGAGGAACACGAAACCAACAAGGATTCCGTGCGTATATAAAGGGAATCACATCCCTCGTTAAAGGTACGATCTACAAACCCTAACTCTCCTTGAACCCTAAACCGATTACTTACTCTCACGCCGGAGGATAATCGTGGGAGACAATCCCACGGTAAGCCTAACGGTGTTTTTTGTCTCTTAGTGCGCAGGTCTCAAGCAACAATCATCAATTAGTACGAGAGCCGGAGCCCATACAAGGAGACAAGTATGATGCATTTTTATGCTAATAACCCTTTTTAAAATTCTCAAACTTTTCTATAGAATAAAAACCATTTCCTTCGTAAGTATCCACAAACCAAAAAACAAGAAAACTTTCTACAACCGGACGCTACCTAATCCAATATTTTTTCAAACTTGATTATCCGATTATCTTATATTGTCTTGATCAAACATATTTTGTAAATTATGATTATAAAGAGAAAATTTTTATCTATTTAACGGTAAAAGTTGAGTGAAACTTGTTTCCGGTTAGTTCCATGTCTTGCTACTTAATTATTCCAAATTTGATGAGAGCGCATGTTAACAAAGTATTGATTGCACTATGATATAGAAAAGCATACGTAAAACCTGTACATGCCATACAGACTGAGCCCAGCGACAGTCAAAAGCAGGGGTGGAGCTAGTAGGGTGACTAGTGAGTTCTGAGCCACCCCTAATCAACCCACTTCATTCGTTAGTTGTTTAGACTACAAGACGTTTTTCTGCTAGTTTTTACATTCAACATCTCTAATTCTATAGACATGTCTATAAAATTCATAAACGAAAAACTTAAACAACAAAAGACAACACTATAGATTAATTTTTAAGATATCTATCACTATGAATTTTTGCGTTAAACACGGTCGGTCCCCCTTAAGTAAAAATCCTGGCTCCGCCCCTGCTTTCGATGAGACCCTTGCCTCAGTTGAGTTTTAAGGTTTTGTGTTTGTGACTCCAATTAAACGGGTAAAGGAGCGTGTTATCTTGTCAAATGTCAATGAGATGAGGAAGATGAATGTTGAAGCCTTCCATGATGACCTCTTTAGAGTCTCGCCAAAGTGGGTATAGCTCACATCCAAGAGCAGGTGACTCAACTGCTCAAATGAGGTTATGATTTGTAGGTATATAGTAGACGTTGATGGCTATAAGGCAGCATAACAACTATAGAAGGGCATGTCAGTGCTGGAGATGAGAATATCCAGAGATCAATTGCACCGACTGGGCGTAGTTCATTCCCCCTCACTGGTATGCCTTTAGTTTTTGTAATTTCTCCTCACTTTGAGGATTTCTGTGACGTATTGCAATTTGTTTTGTTCCTGGTTTGTCAAGTAGTAGAGCTAGTGGTGGAAGGGTGGTAGTTGCGGTAGTTGAAGACCCAACCAAGTACCTTCTCACCATTTTGAAACTATATGACCTCATTTCTAAATCTTTTTCTCGACCGGTTTGCTTTGGGATCATTGTTTCAGCTTCCCATAAGGTTTGTAGGGTTCTTTAAACCTAGTTCCTTGACTGCTATCCAAGAGTCCCTTGGGTTAGATCGTGATGGATCTTATCCCTGATTAAGACAACCTCCTTCAAAGAACTGAACTGGATAGTTCATTCGTGAAGGAGGTTAAAGAGCCGAAAATGGTTGTGGGTCGGGGTGGTGATTTGTCTTTAACTCTGTTGCAAAAATCGGTCTAGGCGGCTGATTAATCGCTAGGTGGTGATTAGCCGTTCCGATTTTCATTAATCGGCCTTATTAATCGGTTACTGATAAAAATCGGATTAATCGGCCTAGGCGGCCGATTAATCGGCCAAATCAGAGAAAATCGGATAAATCGAAAAAATCAGTTACGGGTAAAAATCGGCAAAATCGGAAAAAAATCGGCTAGATCGGCCAAATCGGGCATATAGTTTCAAAATTTTATAATTTTATATATAAAAAATCCAATCCGATTAATCCCCGATTAATCCCAGCCTAACCGATTAATCGCTAGGCCCTACCCGGCCGCCCAGCTACCGCCTAGCGATTTTTGCAACATTGGTCTTTAATGGCTCAAGAAGAGGCCCATTTCACCGATAAGTCGATGGTTCTTGTAGTGATAGAACTTCTAAGTCAGGGAATGTAATCATCCTGGGAGAGAAGTAGATCGGTGCCTCCCATGTAGAGGTGTCGGTTGAGGTTCAAGGAGAGAGATAAAAAGTAATTTCTTCATTTTCCCACAAAGGCTTATACTTTCTCCCTCTGTTGCAAAAATCGGTCTAGGCGGCCGATTAATCGCTAGGCGGTGATTAGCCGTTTCGATTTTCATTAATCGGCCTTATTAATCGGTTACTGATAAAAATCGGATTAATCAGCCTAGGCGGCCGATTAATCGGCCAAATCAGAGAAAATCAGATAAATCGGAAAAATCAGTTACGGGTAAAAATCGGCAAAATCGGAAACAAATCTGCAAAATCGGCTAGATCGGCCAAATCGGGCATATAGTTTCAATATTTTATAATTTTATACATAAAAAATCCAATCCGATTAATCCCCGCCTAACCGATTAATCGCTAGGCCCTACCCGGCCGCCCAGCTACCGCCTAGCGATTTTTGCAACATTGCTTTCTCCAAGTTTTGTACTGAATAGCTCGAAGTTCGACCAATCACAGTTTTTGACAACTCTGTGTTCGTGGATTCTACTAAGTAGGATTATCGTTTTAGTGTTTTGTGGTTCACAGGAATGTCATTCCACCGATAGAAGATTTGAAGAATTATGATGTTTAATGGTTTCGATTAACCCAAAGTGACTTATATTCTTTCATTAATGTTGTTGTATTTCAAACAGTCTATCAATGAGACTTTGTATTTCATAATAATTTTATCAACATTACTGAAAGAATACAAGTTCTTTTGGTCTATCGCCTAGTCTCGTGTCATACATGATTAAAATAAAGTATGAACTTGCTAATAAAATAAAGCAAATGTGAAAAAACTCCGGCTATGATTTGCTATGACCTACTACACATGCACATGCACTGCATGTGTTACCCATCCTAATAGTACATGCAAACCACAAGTTTCACCCGCATCTTTGTATGTTAATGCAACATGTCGTTCTCCAAAAATGCCGATTCATACCTTATTGCTTCTCATTATCAATTTTAGTAAATTTTTGCTTTTAAAATTTGTAAACACTAATTACGGTTTAAAAAACGTAACATTTTAAAAGTTTGCGACTTATGTAACAAGAAACTCCAAGTCACCATATTTAGATTTAGAAACTCCAAGTCACCATATTTAGCTAGGGTCATTAAAAATGGACCCACTTAGGGTTTAGGTAAACCCTGATTAGTATTTCGTGTTTCCTAAGCTATCGTGTCTATTATATGATTTAACTTGGTAACTTAAAGTTCCCAAAAAAAGTTTTAGGATATTTTTTGTAATGTTTACACCTTTTTAAAAGTATCTAAAACCCTAAATTATACATGGAAACAAAACTGCTTGTATACAAGAAGAATAATCTAGGTAAACCTAGTTTTCCCGATTTACATGACAACTCGAATTAGGGTTTATTTGATCTCGAATACCCTTTGGGATTTATAAAAACCTAATGGATTAACCCTATGTGATCCAAACACATAAATACTAATTCAATTCTAGTTGTCAACAAAAAAGTAAAAACCCTAACATGCATAAATCAACCAAACAAAAACATAACAAAAATTAAAGATTCAATTTTATGATAATAGAAGTAATTACTAAGAACCCTAACTATATTATATACGATTAGGGTGACTCTGATACCACTGTAAGGTATTGTTGATCACCAGGGGCGGATCTATAGCCATGACAGGGTATACACATGCATACCCTGTGATTTCTCCTTTTAGTGTAAAAAAGAATTAGTTTGAAGGTTTTCTTAATTAACCTATGAAGAGTGCATACCCAATAAAAATGGGGTGCATACCCAAGTCCAGTTAAGCATCGTTCAAGTCTTCAAATGATACAAATTAAAACTTAAAAGGAGAAAAAAGATGACTCGTCCCGATAACAGGGTATGTGAACGGTTGTGGCGGAGAAGAAGAAGGAATATTGAGGAGAAGTATAAAGTATTTATGTTATTCTCTCATAAATAAATAATTAAAAAAATAAGCTAGTATACATGTATCAGGATGAATGAATCGACTAGGCCCATCCCATTTTAATTGTCAGCTTTTCTTAGAGTTAATATTTTCTTAAAAATCAGATTTACATTGGTAGAATTTTTTGTTAATACGTTTATTCCATTCAAATGGTTATTTACTTTTAGATTTTGAATATAATTATATATTAGGATTTTTCATGTATGTTTTTAAGTTTTACTAGCATGGTACCAGCGCAAAGTAACGGGTTCGGAGGCGAATGTTATTTAACGATTTGATTATAGGTAAACATCGCCGAATGTTGTTTAACAAATGTTGCTCGAGTCGAATTGAATTGAATTTGAGTTTTTCTTTTTGAATGAGAAAGATTAAAACGCTACAAAAAAAAAAAAAAAAACAAAAAAACAAAAAAAAAAAAAACAAAAAAACATGTGCTTGATGTTGCTTATTAAAATAACCAATAGAAAAAGAAAAAAAAAAATCAAATAACCAACAAATTTGTAAGGCTCGTGTAAGAATTGCAAAAGTTGTATATGTATTTGGTTATGCAATAAATGTTGTTTATGTATATGTATTTAGTTGTGCAATAAATGAATAAAAGTCCATTGTAGTCTAGTGGTTGGAATATTTTGCTTTCACTTAAGAGACCTAGGTTCAAATCTTGCCACTACCTATTTTTTAAATCATATATAAAATGTCTCAAATACTTTATATATTAGTATAGATATAGATAATTATTGGTACTTGTTTCATTTTGGCCTTTTTTTAGTTCGCTGTTTTTTTTATTTTTGTTCAACCGATATTAAATCCAAACCAGTTTAAATTAACTAGTTTGAATACGCAACGGATTCAGTCTCAAGTAACACATACATGATAAATCATAACCAATTTTAGTAACTAGGATCCGTAACAAAAGAGTTTTTGTGCAAAACCCGAACTTTTGAAAATCCTGACCCGATTTTTTTTACCGACGTTATTACCGAAATAGTGCACACCCTTTTCTGAATTTCTAGATCCGCCACTGTTGATCACCCACCTCACCTATAAAACAGGCACACCAGAAAATAAACACATAAACAACGTGAAATGGGAAAATGTGGATGGTTAAGACCATGAAATTTGAGCTACTATTTTGGACAAAAATAAGTGAGTAACCATGAGAAAGTTGAGACTTATCTATAAACTTGAGGGACTAAAACTACATTATCATAATCTAAAACAATATATATTCAAAGGATTATCTTACTTTAACGTGTACCATACTTGTACACATATTCGTTCAAATCACTAACCAATATACCAAAAAAAAAACGTTCTGCAACTGAAACCATATTTGAAAAATGACAGTTATACAACTTCATCTTCAATCACACCCATCAAAATTTAATGGCATTTCTAAACACCCTTTTACTTACAATGCTCATAAACCAAAAAAACTGTTTTCGCCGAAAGCAGTCTCATCAAGAACTCAGGTGCATGTTTCTTGTTTTTTTTATATGCTAAAAGTTTGTTTAACTAACAATTGTTCTAACTTGAACTTTTTATGTTTTTTATTAAATGTAGAGGATAATGGAGAACATTTCTGTTGGTGGAGAAGTTGGTGGAGCTGGTGGGGCGTATTCATATGAGGCTTTGAAAAGATTGGATAATGTGTGGTCTAGCATTTGCTCTATTGATCAAACAGGTTAGTTTATTTATGATCAATGTTTTTTTTCCATGAAATTTTTAACTCAATGGAATCATAGAAGGTGTTTGGGACTGCTTATACTTCATAGCTCACTTGCTTATTTTTAAGCAGATCGATAAGCAGTTTAGAGAGTTTGGATCACCCAAACTGCTTCAGCTTATCTGGTGTAAAATAAGCACTTTCCAGTGGTGCAGGTGGGGGGAACTGCTTATCTACTAATTTTAAGATAAAGTTGGGTTATAACCCTCATATCTAACGTAACATAACATTTTAAATGATATATGCGACCCTCTAACATTCTTCTCTATAGCTAAAATAAACTAGATTAAGTTGAACGCTAGATAAGCTGGTCAAGGTACTATGCCGGACATCCTAATATTAGCTAATGTGATTAATTTTAAGATGTCTGTGTGCTTCTACTTATAAGTGAAAGCATTAGCACAAAAATAAATAAATAAATAAATAAATAAAGCAATCCCATACACCCTCATAATATGAATTTATGTGAAATGCAGCTGTTCAAGAACCAAAGAAAGTTGTCTCAAATACGCCTGCTTTGTTTAACGAATCAGATATGGCGAATAAAGAAGTGGATAAATTTGATGTGTTGGTTTGTGGGGGTACTTTAGGGATCTTTCTTGCCACCGCGTTAAGTTTGAAAGGCCTTCGAGTAGGAGTTGTGGAAAGGAATTTACTTAAAGGGGTATCGTTATATATATTCGCTTTTCTAATTGTTGTGTACGAATCGATATATTTGACATAAGGTTGACTTAATATCAGAGGGAACAAGAGTGGAATATATCAAAAAAAGAGCTTATGGAGCTTGTTGAAGTTGGCATCTTAACAGAAGATGACATTGAACAGGCTACAACTTCAGTATTCAATCCTGTAATAAAATTCAAATTTTAGTTAACCTTTAACCAAACTTTTGAATAATGGCTGGTTATATTACTTAACTGAAAAACGTCCTTACTTTCTAATTTGCAGAACAGATGTGGATTTGAGACGAAAGGAGAGATCTGGGTTTTAAACATTCTTAACCTTGGTGTTTCGTAAGTTCGTGACTATTGTGTTTGAAGATTCTAGATTTGCTTCATTGATGATTTGATAACTAGTTATTACTTGTAGGCCTGCAAAGCTTATAGATATCATGAGGGATCGGTTCACTTCTCTTGGTGGAGTAATCTTTGAGAATTGCAGTGTCTCTAGCATAAATGTTTATCAGGATATAGCAGTAAGATCTTTGATACCAAAGTATAATATTGTTAGTTAATTCTAATACATAACATAGTGTGTAACCATTCAAAACTCTATCTGAAGGTATTGCAACTAATGGAGGGAAAGATTTTGTCAGCTAGCCTAATAATCGATGCTATGGGAAATTTTTCGCCTATACTTAAACAGGTTATGGCATATGTGTTAGTATGTGCTAGCTTAAAAACATAGCTACCAGATATTTAATAAAGTAGTCTGATATATAATTATTTATCCATAATCACAGATTAGAGGAGGAAGGAAGCCAGATGGCGTTTGTCTTGTTGTTGGTTCGTGTTGTCGTGGTTTCAAGGAAAATTCTAATAGTGATGTGATATTTAGTAGTGCTGAAGCCAAACCGGTTGGACGCTCGGAAGCACAATACTTTTGGGAGGTAAATTTTTTAACAGTGTTGTTTGAAAGATGGACGGGTTGATTAACAAGTTAAAAAGGATAACTTTAGTAATGGTTGAAAGTTGAAACAGTAGGCTTGATAACATTTAGTCCAAACTACTTACGATTTTTAGTAACTAGTGTGTAAAATACGATGTAGATTTATTTTTCATATCATATCTACTTAGAATGATGCACGAGGTTTTTTGCACTAAAAATAAAATTTCATCTGTTTGACCCATTAGATCCATATTTATTTAAGCTTATGATTAATTTCTGCTTTACTCATTAGACCTGTTGGAGATAAAACATATCCTGAATTGACCCATTTATAACTAAAGGGGTCAAAAATTTTCGCCTGGACTTTAGTATTTGCACTTCAATCTTTTTGGTAATTCAACCATCAGGCGTTCCCTGCTGGTTCTGGACCATTGGATCGAACTACTTACATGTTCACATATGTTGAACCAAAACCTAGTAGCCCGACAATAGAAGAGTTGCTAGAAGATTACTGGGATTTGATGCCTAAGTATCAGGTAATCTACTACATTTAATTCATTGTCATACAGGACATGTTCAAAGTGCCATGTGTCTTATAGAGATCGATTATAATACATGTTTTCTTGTTTATATACTGATTGCAAGATTTGTATCTTGATACAGGAAGTCTCTTTGGATGATTTAGAGGTTCTAAGAGTTATATATGGCATTTTTCCCACCTACCGTGACAGGTAAATATGCATTTTCCGTCCTTTAGCAAGGAACAGTACCATAACTTATTGTTAATTTATCTTCATTTTGGAGAGGTGAATCTGCAGTCCATTACCAGCAGCTTTTAATCGTATTCTACAGGTATAATACGAGTCTTTTGAAGCTTCTCATATGCACAACCAATTCACATTTATACTAAAATATAAAGTATTATCATTATTCTCTGCAGTTTGGTGATGCTAGCGGCATACAGTCTCCAGTCTCATTTGGTGGGTTTGGGAGCTTGACCAGGCATCTTGGAAGACTATCAAATGGTAATCAAAAGTATATAACTAGTACAAGTCAACTAAAAAGTCAAAGTACACTCCTTTCATCTTATTTGTATAAATTTTAGGAATACTTGAGGCGATCAGTGGAAATCTCCTGGATTCGGACAATTTGTCATTGCTTAATCCATACATGGTCAGCATCTACAACTCTTTACTAGCTTTTACATGTAAATAAACATTACTGTTTTAACTAATGAAATATTTTTTAATCGTCAGCCAAATCTAAGTGCATCTTGGTTATTCCAAAGAGCCATGTCAGCAAGAAAAGAAGCCGGTGTCTCACCAGATTTCATCAACGACCTTCTCTATGCCAATTTCATGAGCATGCAGGTAAAGTTTTGGCAGTTTAAACATGATATATCAGCTAAGAATCGTAATTACATGTTCATAATGTTTACGCAGAGGCTAGGAGATCCAGTGCTAAGACCGTTTCTTCAGGTAACTTGTTAGGTTGTCCTCTCTATTAAAAATGAGTTTGAGTTTGACCTTGACTTTGACTCTTTCCCTATAAACATTACAGGATGTCATACAATTCGGTCCTCTCGTGAAGACATTAGGCCTAGTTATGCTGACAAAACCTCAAATCATTCCTTCTATATTTAAGCAGGTAAATGACTGACTAAAGCAGGAATATTTACCAAAGAGAAAGATCTAACCGTAGTGTCATTCAACAGGTTGGCTTCCCGGTGCTAATTGACTGGCTAGGACACTTTTCATCATTGGGTTCTTATACATTTCTTTCCATTTTCATTGACCCATTGATAAGGTATTTTATCTTTTGTAACTACTAATATGAGATGCCATACATGTTTTGAAGATTGTAAGACAACTAAATTTAGCCAACTCTTTATAAAACATTTTGTTAGGCCTGTGGTTGGTACGTTTTCAACTGAGAAGAAGTACAAATGGAACAGACAACTTGAGGCATGGAAATATGGAGCTGGTTTAGACTACAAGTTTAGCAATGAAGAAGTAACCAAGAGTACATCTGTACATCGAACATAAGACACTAGAATCTTATATCCGGTATGCAAAGTCTAAAATATATGTAATTATATATAACATTTTTCGGAATGGTATATGTTATATGTGTTGGATATTTATTAAGTTCTAAAAGGTTGAACTTATGTATTTTAAAGACTATTTCATTTGTTTGTAAATATTAAGACATATGCAGCCTTGATCCTTAATGATCACATGACTGCAGCCTTAGGTAAATGTGGCTAGAGCCACTTAGACATATTATTGGCCATGCCTTATGGTCGTTTATACAGTTATTGAAAGGGCAGTTACATGACAGTTAAGGTTGTTAAAAGGCATAACTGCCTTATCCATGAAACATCACAACCTTTGGTCATACCCTTTCATAACATATATATAGGACATGTAATTTTCGTTTGTAATCATCAATACAGTTTACTTTTCATGTTTTAAAATTCCCTCCTTTATTTCTTATCTGCACAAATACTTTGCACACAATATCTATACAAACACTGCACACAAATTCCTTTTTCATTTCACTGCACACAATGGCATTCAATCACAGATACAATGATATCAAATGGCCTAGAAGTACATACCTTGCAAAGGGATCTGTTGGCCATTACAATAAGTGGCATCAGAGCAAAAACACTGGGAGAACCCTGCCAACAAGATTCCAAAGAGACTTTATTGCAAGACAGATACAAAGGGAGAACAGCACTAGATTTGGGAGATGTATGAGACAATTGTCACATGAATGCAAAGCCATGCTTAAGAAGAAGATGTTGGACATTGAAGCCTATAACCAGGCCTTGCCAAAACCACAATCCAATACTGAGAAGCATAGAAGGTACATATGCTTTGGGTGTGGTGTGAGAGGACACATCTCTGCCAACTGTCCAAACAAGGAAGAGAACAAGCATGTTGCAGAACCAAAGGAGAAGACAGAAGATTCAGATGTTCAGATTACTTACCCAGAGTATATACACTTTTCCACAGATTTCATGGTGGAAAGTACTGATGAATAGGGGTGGGACAAAATCTAGTACATCAGCAATAGGTTGGACAAACATGTGTGTTCAAATTTGAACCTATTTGCCAAGATCAAAGAAAAGTTTTCTGTTGAAAAGATGCATGAACAACATAAACTGATGTTCATCCATGGGGTAGGAGAAGTGCAAATTCGAATTGGGTCTGAAATCCTCATCATTCCTGGTGTGTACTACACACCAGATGTTTCTCTAAACATTTTATCAGCCAAACAATTGGAATTGCAAGGATTGGAACTCACATTCAAGGGCAACAAGTGCAGACCCATACCCATGTTCAAGCACTCACAGGATTGTTGTTTTCATCCAAACAAAATGAAAAGAAGAAAAAACAAGTATATGGAAGATTTCTATAAACTACTTGCAGAAAGTTCCTTGGAGAAAGAAGAGGAGGATCAGATAAACACCATCCCAAAGCAGGATAAATTCATCCATGTTAAAGGTGTAAACTATCCTGTTAACATTTCCTCTTTTAATGATCTTGTTTCATTTCTTGACTTAATTCAAATACATGCACTAATAAGCCAAGAATGGGATAAGTTTAGAAATGCTTTTGATAATGCATACATATGGTTTTTTACTGTCCACTTGAATAGGGATATACCAAGCCCTATTCCACCAAAAATAAAAGACAGAAAGATCCACTTGATGGATCTCTATAAACTTGTGGACACACTTGGGGGATACCTAAGTGTAGTCTTTACACAAGAGTTTGATTTTATTGCAGAAATATTTGGCCTTGAAAAATAAAATGGCCATGAGATTAAAACATGTTACAACCAATATCTGGATGTCTTTAAGTCTTATTATAGCACTGCAAGGGCCTCAAGGACTGAAACAGAAGGACTTGTTTCAGGGAGCATAGAGAAATGCATTGGAGGGATTCTAAAAGGAGAGCCCAAGAACAAGCAGAAAGACACAAGGTTGGAACATTGTGGTGTGATACTGGAAGATCTCAACTGCAATGAAGAAATCTCAACTGCAATGAAGAATCAAGCAACAGATTTTATGAAGAAGAAGGGACAAGAAGCTCCAAGATTTGTGGAGACTATGACAGTGATGATTTCACAATCATCATTTGATTAAACCAGGAAGGAAGACCAGGAACTACAGCATTTTATCCTTAAGGAGGAATGTTGGATATTTATTAAGTTCTAAAATGCTGAACTTATGTATTTTAAAGACTATTTCATTTGTTTGTAAATATTAAGACATATGCAGCCTTGATCCTTAATGATCACATGACTGCAGCCTTAGGTAAATGTGGCTAGAGCCACTTAGACATATTATTGGCCATGCCTTATGGTCGTTTATACTGTTATTGAAAGGGCAGTTACATGACAGTTAAGGTTGTTAAAAGGCATAACTGCCTTATCCATGAAACATCACAACCTTTGGTCATACCCTTTCATAACATATATATAGGACATGTAATTTTCGTTTGTAATCATCAATACAGTTTACTTTTCATGTTTTAAAATTCCCTCCTTTATTTCTTATCTGCACAAATACTTTGCACACAATATCTATACAAACACTGCACACAAATTCCTTTTTCATTTCATTGCACACAATGGCATTCAATCCCAGATACAATGATATCAAATGGCCTAGAAGTACATACCTTGCAAGGGGATCTGTTGGCCATTACAATAATATGTATAATTGATATTTACTTTCTAGCAGAATGTAAACATGTAACACGTCTTCCTAGTTGCTCTACTAAAGATGCTAGATGAATCGAAGTATACAACCATCTAAGAAATATATAAAATCATGTGAAATGTTGAAAAACTTTAGTGACTTTAGACTTATCAGTTAGGTTTATATCTTGGAAACAATATCTTAAAACTCGGGATGACCCGGCCTGTTCAACTTGAGCCAGGAACCGGTGATGTTACCGGTCCGTTACTAGTCGGGTTTTTGAGGATTAAAGACCTGGATTAAACCGCTGCATTTCATTCGACCCGGGTAGAAACAGCCGGGTTTTACTGTTTTCTTTTTCAAGTGAAACAAAACCAGTTTTTGCCTAAACTGAACATGCTGTTTCTGTTTCATTCTTTCTTAGTTTATGTTTCAGCCTCGATTTAAAGAAGACTAGCATAGTTTGGCTATTAAACTCTTCCATTTTCTACAACCTGACAAAGGATAGTTTGTACTTCTTACCTAACGTGGTTAAGGCTTTTATTCACGTTATCACGTATAAGACTTGATGTAATAGCACCTTGTAAGACATGTGCATGCCCCCAACCCACGTGATGTGGAAACATATGCACCTCATCCACGCGTTGGTGACAAGTTTTGAGCATAAATCAGTGTGTGGACCAACCGACTTGTGAGAGAGTTGTGCATGTGTGATTTTGGTATTTGTGGGGTATATTTTTATTTAGGTGGGGCATGTTTGGGTTCCTAATGCTAGAGTAAAACCAGTTAAAAATGTAGACCATTGCTTTCTCTTCCTTTGGGTTTGACCTGTCGAATTGGTCAGACCAGAATCCTGAGACGTTTGACTTTATTCCACCAGTACCAAGTGTTGGTAGTGTTATCTACTATTTTAGGTGATTGTGTTTTACTTGAGACCAACGGCCTTATACAAGTTTAGCTCAAGACGAGTTAGGAGGTGCGGAGTGCACACTTGTTAGAGTGCAAGGTATGGTAACATTTGTTCCGGTGTTACCAGCGTTATGCCGATGTTACCATATCCCACTTGTTGGCGTTATAACTCAAGTTATCCCACTAACTTGCGTTGAAACGTAGAAACAAACAAAAAGGTGGTGTAATGTGTGTGTAATTTGTAAGTTTTTAAATAAAGGTGGGTCCCAAAAGATGGTGTTGAGGTGGTATTATGATAAGAGCAGTCGGTGTGGTGAAGAGGTAACACCTCTTCATCACCGCCACGTCACTGCCACATCACCATAACAAACCTCCACAACTAACCACAACAAACCCCCCCTCACTCACAACAAACCTCAACTTACTCATTTGGGTCCCACATACACATTTATTCACACACAAAACCATACTAATTAAAAAAAAAAAACAAACAAACAAAATGTCATAAATTTTACCTCGTCGTGGTGACGAAGAGGTTTGTATGAAGAGCCACGACAAGGGGGGGGGTGTGGTGAAGAGCCACGACAAGGTGCCATGTCACCTCCACCTAGGATGATGGCGAGCCACAACATGCCCAAACCCAATGCTCTAAGGAGTTTTTTTTTTTTGTTTTTTTTTTTTTTTTTGTTTGTGTTAATGTTGAAATGTTAAAGATGATTTGGCACTGAGGTGGCGGGATTTTTTTTGATAACTTGAGTTATCATACCTAGAGCTCTTATACTTAGCTTGATACCGCCATGACAAAGACACGGGGGTCAAGGGGGCTGTGCTCCCTTGCTGGGTAAAGGGTCAAGGATTTCTTAAACCCGAGGCATATAGGGTTGAATCACTTCAATCTGAAAGTGATTACACGATTATAAACCATTCACTCACCGGTATATTTCCAACGCCAAGTGCTATGGTGTAAAGGGCTATGTTGAAAATAATAGTTGACCTGGAGTAGCCTTTATGCATTCACCCGATTTGTCACATGGAAGCGGCCTCATATCAGGCGTAGTTGCTACTGATAAGAATGACAATCCCTGGTTTATAACAAGTTAGAATGTTTGATGCTTATGATATCTACCTTCCGTAAAAAGATACTTCATTTACCAGAATTATTACCATTGTAGGTGGTAACTGAAGCCATCGACTTATGAATTACTCGATTTGAGTTGTCTTCTTAAACAGGTCAAAAGAAAAATTACAAAGGAACGGGTCTAATGCGTCGAATAAGTCAATGGAGTTTTAAGTTACCTAACGTCTATTATTAACCCATATAACAACCTCCTAGATTCTTGTATTCCAAGATTTAATGTGTTCTTGTAATGAAGGTAAAAAAGTGAGTGTGGGTCTAAACAATCTGTGCCAACCTATTTTGAACAGTACTACAAGAAGTTTGCTTCGACCCGTTACCCAACCCGCCCATCTAGCCCCCTCTTTTTCACTGCTTTCAGGATAAACAACCACAGATTGATTCTTGGAAACTTACCAGAAGACAAATATATCCACAGATAACGATAGATAAGTAACGGCCTAATTTTGCATCTGCCAAGAATCCTACAAAAATGGCTAACAGATTGAGTCAGACACCCCATGAAGTTTGTCACAATATTTGCTGACTCTGAGGATGAAAGATGCAAATATTCCATGTAGATACGTGACTAAATTCATTGATACGCCAATCACGCATATTCTCTCCGATATCTCAGTTCCTAAATAGATATATTTTATCTCAATGGAAAATCTGTAATACTATTAATAATACATGAGATAAGGAGTTTTAAGTACCTAAAATAACACAGGCTGCAGTCAGCCCACCAGTTTTACACTTGTCAGCAGGATTCCCTTGAAAATTGAATGTGTCATTGTCAGCATGGGTATCAGACGATGCCTTCAAAAATTTAAGCATGAATTAGTGAAATACACAAGAAAATATAGTATGAATTTAACACTCGCCATTTTCTGTATATGTGTACAGTAATGATATTGAAGCGTAGGAAAGTGACTACATAAAATGATACTGAGTGATGAAATGAGCAGTGAAAGGTAGGAAAATATGCTTGGTTTCATAGCTAAACTAAGGTAATATGAGGAACGAAGAAAATTTAGAAAATTTACTTATATTGCTGACTGAAATTAAGGTATCTGTTTGTGGTAAATAAAGTATACACTTGGACTAGGAAAACATATGCCTGAATGACCATTTGGCACCAAATTTAGGAATCTTAACTATTATTTTTTCATCAGTTTTTTGTTGTTGAAATGTAGGAATGACTAACATGTATGCAGTCTCCTTTTATTTTGACAGACATCTTTTATGATACAATTTTAATAGACCGTTTCTGAGAGGATACTTTTTGTCAATCTGACGTCTATGAACGCATGAACTATATAGGCGATTATCAGTGTTGGTAATTACTAGTAGGAAAGTGCATGGACTGAACCTGTAATATTTTATATGGTTAACAATTGCATACAGTCACATTATGCATCAAAAGATGCATGTACAGTCATTAAAGGATATTGTTTAACCATAATAAACAGACTTTTGAGAAGAAAAAAATGTGTGTTTAGTACATCCTAATAAAGCTATAAAATTGATAGAGGGGTAGAGGACAGGACATCAAGGAGGTCTCATTAGAGCTCAAACCTAAAGAAAGCCTAGAGATTATTCATTGAAACTATAAAATTGATAGATTGTGTATTATGATCTTTCGATAGGAACGACATTATTCATTGAAATTCAATAAAAGACATGTTAAAGGGCGTTTTAAGATATGTAATGTTAGAGATCAATGACGATTATAAGCTGATGCAACACAGAAGAAGACTGAATTACACTGGTGCAGGCAAAGGAACAAAAAACTATCAGTGCAACAGTTCGATCAATCACAAAAAACTACATGTAAACTTCAAGACACTGGTACAGGCACAGAATGTAATACAAGTACCTTGGGCCTCTAGGAAGAAATTAGGCCTAGTTATTCTAATAAAACCTCAAATCCTTTCTTTATGTCTAAACACGTAAATAACTGACCAAAGTAGTTATATTCACCAATCGCAAAGGTTTTATCGTACTACTCCGTATTGTTCAACAGGTTAGCTTCCGGTGGGATTTAGTTAGCTGGGACACTTTTCATTACTGGGTTCTTATACATTTCTTTCCATATTTATTGACCCATTATAAGGTAACTAATATATTTTTGGGGGAATTGCATATATATCCTTACAAAGCTTTAAAATTGCATATATATCCGAGCCAAACTCATAATTGCATATATATCCTTCTAAAACAATATAAATATCATATATATCCAAATAATAAAATTATAAGAAAATTACCAAAAGGGGACTTTTTTTTAAGCATGGTCCGTTTTTAAGACTTTTTTCACCCCTCTTTCCCAAAAGAGCCACGCTCAACTGCTCAACTCCATACATATTACGACACGTGGCATGTGGTAGGTAAGATATTTTTATTCCTTTTAACTCAAATTACCAATTTACCCACATATATAAATACTTTTTTCTCTTTCCTTTTATTTCAAGTTTGTGTGAGGGTAAAAAGAATTTCCATCTCTCTTCTCTCTCTTTTAAGCACCAACCGGCGCCACCACCGGAGCCACCACCGGCACCATCTCACACCACCTCAGCCACCTCCACAGCAACCCCACGCCATCCTCATCATCAAGATACAAGGAGGAGATCAAGGGTTATTTAAGGTTGGATTGGTTTTGTTCGTGTAACGCCACCACCATCACCATGGCCTCCATCGTGTCACCATCTCCATCTTTCTTCAAAATAACCCACGAGTGACAAAAAGATGAAGATGAAGATGATCTATACCCTTTTCTCATACAAGACTCGTACAAAAAGATGAAGATGATCTATACTTCTTAAAACCAATCACAGATCCGAGGTTTGCAGATCTTGAAATGATTTCAAGGCTCGAGGTTTGCAGATCTTGAAATTGTTAATTTTTTTTGTTTATCTCTTGTGATGATTTGGCCGGATCTTGTATTTGTTGATGTATTGTAAAATTTGTATCAATAAATTTTTTTCTTTTATTGTTTTATATTCATAGATTGTGTTGGCTAATTTATGTGTGGTCCAATTCACTGGTCTTGGGTATGGATTAGCATCAATTCAATTTTTTTGGTCAATATTTCAGATCTGTGAGGTTTTTTTTTTTTTTTTTTTTTTTTTTTTTTTTTTTTTTTTTTATATATAAATAAAATTTGGTTAATTAAGTAAAGTTATGATGGAAATGGATTTATTGAATGAGTGGAATGAAATAAGTAATTTTGTAAGTATAGATAATTTTTGTGGTTGAGCAGTGGTGGTGGTGGTTGTTATGGACTGCTAAGGTGGTGAGCAGTGGTGGTCGAGCAGTTGAGCAGCGGTGGTGGTGGTGGTTATGGACTGCTAAGGTGGTGAGCAGTGGTGGTCGAGCAGTTGAGCAGTGGTAGTCGAGTAGTTGAGCAGTGGTAGTCGAGCAGTTGAGCAGCGGTGGTGGTGGAGATATGGTCGGATCTTTTCCCATGGCCGGATCTTGGATTGAGGTTGAAGAGAGAGAAAAATTATATATGTGGGTAAATTGGTAATTTGAGTTAAAAGGAATAAAAATATCTTACCTACCACATGCCACGTGTCGTAATATGTATGGGGTTGAGCAGTTGAGCAGTTGAGCGTGGCTCTTTTGGGAAAGAGGGGTGAAAAAAGTCTTAAAAACGGACCATGCTTCAAAAAAAGTCCCCTTTTGGTAATTTTCTCTAAAATTATATATATCTAAAACAAAAAATAAATAACTAATTATACCTTGACCATTTTACCCTCATTCTTTTTTAATCTTTAATTATCTTCTTGACTTAAACCTCTAACCATATGCACAACCCACATACATCTTATGCAAAAACCAATCAACTATATGTAAAGATTAAAGTTTTATTAACTTGGGGTTGGGTAGTCATTGAAATTGAATTCGTGGGTTCTTTTTAATGGTATCTTATGAAGAATGAAATGGGTTTAAGACAATAACACTAAGAATTTATATTGCATAATTGTTCATTTAAGATAAAAATAGTGACAAACAAATGAAAATGGTGCTTGATAGAAGATAGTATATGGCGTAAAGAAAAGAATGAAAATGAAATTTTTGTTGAGTAACGTTTGGCATGTGAAGAAGAAACAAAAAACATAACTGTTGTATACATCATGTGCCCAAGAAGATGAGATTGAAGAAGAATAAGGGTAAAATGATCAAGGTATAGGTAATTATTTATTTTTTTGCTTTATTTACATATAATTTTATTATTTGGATATATATGATATTTATATTGTTTAGGAAGGATATATATGCAATTATTTGTTTTGCTTGGATATACATATGCAATTTTGAGGCTTTGCAAGGATATATATGCAATTCTCCCTATATTTTTAACAACTAATATGTGCTACAATGTTTTTTCTTTTTTTTCTCTCTCTTTTTTTTTTTTTTTTTTTTTTTTTTTTAAAATAATTAAATTGTAAGATTATTATACCAACTGCATGTAACCTTCTGTTAGGCTTGTGAGTTGTGACTGATACATATTCAATCAAGAATTACAAATGAAATAGACAACTTTAGGCAAGAATATAGGGTCCTGGTATAGACTAAAGATTCAACCATGAAGAATTAATCAACCAACAAAAGGCAATAAAATGAAAAGTTGCATTTATGGTTGGTGTAACAATAGTTAATACAATGTGCAGAAATGAACATTGCAACATCATCTACATTTGGTGACTGATTGCTCACCATCTTTATCGCATGTATATTTGAAGCTGAATTTATCCACGTATGCTGAGACAAAGGATTTTCTGTATTTCACTCGGTCGTAGGAATATATGTACTACATATATATTTCAAATTCAAGCTATATGATCCAATAGCATTAATCATGTAGAACCAAGTTATGTGTACTATTAGGCCTCTTCCTTTCCTTTAACACTTGTTGCATCTTTTCCGATATCCTGGGCCTCAATCTCTTGTTCACCACTATTACTACTTTCGCCATGATGCTGTGTTTTATACTGGTGTCGAGAGGATAATACCAAAAAAATCATAAAGTTAAAAATTCCGAAAACCGCAAGCATCCAATAAAAGTTATCCAACCTTGCTTGATTCAAATCGCTTTTGAGCCAAGTCCCATGAGTTAATATGGATGTCAACGACACAAACAAACTACTCGAGAAAAACCCCATTGATAAAGAGCTTAGAAATAGTCCCGTGCTCATGGATTTCATCCTCTCAGGTGCTTCTGTGATGAAAAACTCAAGCTGGCCCACATAACAAAACGCTTGACCCGCACCAACAAAGAAAAACTGTGGGAACAACCATAAACTTCCCATTTTAATATTCTCTTCAACAGCCATTTCCCGCCGTTCCTGCTCAATTATAGCAGCAGCCACCATTGCCGCCACTGCCAAAATAAGACCAATTCCAATTCTTTGAAGACTTTTTAGTCCTTTCGGATTACCAGTTATCTTTCTAGCAATACGAACAACTACTCGCTCATTAATAGCTGTAAAGAGGAGAATGGATGCGAATAGGAACAAGGCATGTGACCCTGCTGGTATCTCAAAGCCACCAAGTTTTCGGTTCATCATGGTTGCTTGTTCAATGGAGAAAGTATTCATCTGAGAGTAAACTGTCCAAAAAGCAATGCATGTTGACCATATAGGAATGAGCTTTATTACCATTTTTACTTCTTCAACCTGAGTTACATTTGAAATTATCCATGGGTTGCTTTTTTCTTCTTCTGTAAGCTTGCAATCATCGGGCGATAGTGCAGCCTTGTCAAGTTTCCTATAAAACTACTAGTCAGATAGCTTCCGAAATCATTAGCAATCACAACCCATTCAGTTATGAGCTAAGATCGCTTGTTTTAGGTTATGTATCTTCTTTAGCCGGTCTAATTCTTTATAGTAATGGAATGAATACAAGTTGTATAGGTCAGACGTCTCCCATTGTGTAATTATACACGACATGTTACCTAATTATATAAATTAAAAGAACGTGACCAAAAGTGTTTCATGTCAGACCGTTCTGTGTAAAATAGGGAAATTGTCGGTCGATAGTAACCAGCTTTCACCACTGTTCCAATTCAGTCACTTAAACTTATACTCGACTGCAAAATACTGCATTAGTTTTGATATTCTTTCATTCTGGAATTTTAAAAACTGATTAATACCGAGTAGCCTATATGTAAGAGCTATGAAACTTAGTTACTAATATTTTCACCGGGTTTACCCAAAAAAAAAAACTTAGTTACTAATTATTGATTTTCTTAGAAGTTTAAATTTGTTTAAAAATAATCGCTAGATAGTACAAACTTTCATAGAAGAACTACCTGAATCTCTGTGTGTATGGGACTTTTGAGTTGTTGTAACCATTCAAGAAGCTAGGATCATCAGGGTGATATACTTTCCTATTCTTATAAGCCAAAAACAACACCCTCCATATTACAGTTAATGGGCTCCCTTGTGGATTCCTGTATCGATAAAACTTTGTTCCAGATAGAAGCATAATTATAGCTATGATCATAGTCGCAGCGGCTAATGCATAACCCAATCCTCTACTCAGTCTATCTTGTATATACACCATTACGGTTACTGCAAAAACAGACCCGAGGGTAATACCAAAGTAAAACCTATTAAAAAAGTAGACCATTGCTTTCTCTTCCTTTGGGTTTGACTTGTCGAATTGGTCAGACCCGAATCCTGAAACGTTTGACTTTAATCCACCAGCACCAAGTGCTATGGTGTAAAGGGCTATGTTGAGAAATAATAGTTGACTTGTGCTGGCCCTTATGCATTCATCTGCTTTGTCACATGGAGGTGGTTTCATACTAGGCATGGTGGCTGCTACTGCCAAATCTGCCACACCCTGGTTCAACAAATTGTAATCAGGTATGCTTGTGTCAAATTGGACTATATGTTCTCAAACGGGTAAAAAAATATTTAGCCAATAGGGATGGGTCGAACAAGTCAATGGAGTTAATTAAAAGGCATCCGTTTTCTTAATGAATGCAACAATGACACACATCGTTTATTTCAAGATTATCCTTTTAATAAGGGGTAATCGTTTAAAAATGATACATTTTAATGGATCATCATTTGAAAATGTATCGATCTTTACCCGTGATGATACACACAATAGGAAAAACTAAAAAAGGAAGTTGATACATTTTTTAACCATTATGTCTTTTAATAATGTTGTTTTTGTTATCTTAACTAACATACTAAATACGTAAAATTGATTAAACAAATTTGTTTGCGCGTCTTGCCCCTACGTGGTACTTTTGACCCAAACAAAAAAAAAAAAAAAATACTTGTCTTGGTCCTTTACCCAACCTGGCCAACTTGCCTCTTCATTCTGGAACTTTTTTCAATTAAAAATGACCAAAGGCCAGATATTAAAAACTTACCAGAGCGCATATAGAGGCAAAAAGGATGATAGCAAAGTAACGGCCTAATCTTGCATCTGCCAAAAATCCTCCTAAAAGGGCTAGTATATTAAGACAACCCATGAAGTTTGTCACAGTGTTTGCAGATTCTGATGAGGTAAGATGCAATGTTCCCTTCAGATATGGGACTAAATTCATTCCTATCCCAATCACACATAATCTCTCCGATAGCTCAGTTACTACAAGAAAAATATGTACCATCTCAATATAATCTTTACAATAATGATATACGAGGCATGAAGTTGTAGGGTAATTAATTAAGTACCTAAAATGAGTCCGGCTGCAAGCCATCCACCAGTTTTAGACTTGTCAGCTGGATTACCTTGGTAATCCAGCGCTATATCGTTCTTCTTGCCACCATGGGACTCAGAAGATACCTTATAAGAATTAAGAATGAATTAGTAATAATATGAATATGCACAAGTGAATATGATATGAAGTTGTTCTAGTGTACACTCACCATTTCTTGAATATGTATGGTATGATGATTTTGAGTGATGATACGAGAAGTGGATGCACAATGTGTTATTGTGAAACTGCAAAGATAGTTATATGCTTGGTTTCATAGCTAAAACTGTTCTGGAGAGGAGGTTATACTGAAAACAAGGTAATAAGAGGAAGAAAGAAAATTTAGGAAATTTACAACTAATATAAACCAAGGGAATTTGTTTGTGGTTAATAGGATATACACTTGGACTAGAAAAACATATGACCAAAAATAAATCTAATGACATTTGGCACCTAATTAAGGAATCTTAAATTATATAGATCAATTTTTTTCGTTGAAATGGGGACAAAGTTAACCTTGGTGCTTTGATCTAGATAGACCTCTTCATGATACAATGTTCATAATCTCTTATGCACCGTTTTGGGGAGGGTATATTTATCTTTCTAGCCTCCAGGCTAGAATGAACAATATCGTTGTTAGATAAGTCAAGTGATGGTAGTGGCCTTAGCAACGATGTTTTGGTATTTCAGATCGACAGTCACTGATAGTAATGCAAAATTGCATGCATGGAATGAACTTCAATGTTTTATTTGGTTTGAAGCTGTGCTATTATCATTCACATTATGCATCAAAAGATACATTATCAGCTACCAAAGTCGAAAGGACCTGTTTTAACCATGATAAAGAGAATATATCGACAAAAAAAAATTGACGTTAATTATGACTAGGATCATAGAGTCGTCTTAAATCAGTATATACGTCATATGATAAATCTGGAAGATGATGTCCAAGATTTGACATCAATATCATGAAATCGTACTCGTATTAAACTACTTTTATCAAACGCTAATGCAATTTCCACCGCGTGTAATTTACTAAAGCGAACTCATATCTCGTATATTGATAAACCTTTTTTTAGGAATGTATATTGAAATAACTAGTGAGAAAGCTAAGTTGTAAATTAAACACCGAAATTAAAAGTCTAAAACAATAAGCACACCCAAAAAAGAACTCTCACAACAACAAGAAAACTACACCAAGAAAACTCTCATAACAACATCTTAATACCACACACTCGCTTTAGAAGTTAAAAGCACTTTAAAACGCATGTGTGATCTAATTATAATCCGAAGGATTAGAATACTCTCAAGTTTAGTCAAACATATTACATCATGTTCACCAATTATAAATAAGTCAAATGCATAAAACTTTTTATTTTAATAAAAATCAAAGGCTCACTTGTCCATTTTCACTCGCAACAAACTCAACATGATAAATTATGTTTGACCACAAATTGAGAGAATCTTAACCCTAATCCGAAAGATAATCAGTCTCAATAAATTTATTAATCGTGCAAATAGTCATGGTAAATGTTACATTTTAATTCTTTTTTCGAATATAGTTGAGATAACGGTTTATGTTACCTTCTTGCGCATAGAAAATGTAGAAAATGGCCAATGTGATCACAGTTAGCGTAGTCGGTTAACCCCACCGTCCTGAACTTTTTATTTGGCTTTTAATAGAATTGTGAGTCTTTAACCCAATAACATCAGTGACTTAAAAAATGGACACCCCATATGTGCATTGAACAGTCGTATCTCTAATTTGTACCAGTATAATTTTTTATGCGACTTCTTCGATTTTGGATTGTATTTTGTGGCCGAATAAAACTTGAAATCGCTACATGCATTTTTGATTGACTGATACATATTTGATATTTTCAAAGTTCTATGCATCGTATAAAAATCCAACAGTAACATGACATAGGAAATTTTTTGGGTTAATAACCTTTTAAAGCACTATACTTGTCAAAAATGGCAGTTCTGCGTAGCGAACTAAAAAAATAACTCTTTTAGACATTAAAATTGACATTTTTGTCTTTTTTAAGTATTATGACCATATTATGACCATTTTACCATTTCTAAAATTTTTTCGAAATACTTTTTTTTCGAATTTTTTTTTCCAAAAATTTTTTTTTGAATTTTTTTTTTTCGAAATACTTTTTTTTTGAAATTTCTGAAATTTTTTTCGAATTTCTTTTTTTTTTGAAATATTTTTCGAAGGGTAAAATGGTCATAATACTTAAAGAAAGACAAAAATGTCAACTTTAATGTCTAAAAGAGTTATTTTTTTAGTTTGCTACGCAGAACTGTCATTCTTGACAAATATAATGCTTTAAAAGGTTATTAACCCAAATTTTTTCAAGTAATTTGAGCTCGAACTCGACTCGAGATCTTTCAAGGCGAGCTTTATTGAACCTCGAGCTCGAACCAAAAAATGAGCTTGAAATGTTTGCCGAGTCGAGCTCGAGTTTTTATAGGCTCGACTGGAGAGTCATTATCGAGTTTTTGAGTTTTTAAATGATATAAGTTCTTTTACATATGTTAAATTTTGGTTTAAAAATACATGTTCAAATATTATCTTATGGTCCAATTTTAGTTGGTTAAAAAATACAACATTACTAGTAAATCAAGCTTTTCGAGTCAAATTCAAACTTTCTTTAGCTAAGTTCGAGCTTCCCTCCTGTAGGCTCGCCGACCTGTCAATTCGCGAGAGCTCAAAACGAACAAAATATTGTTGAATTGAGCTCTGATGCGAGGTCAAGCTTTCAACATCTAGACAATGTACCTATTCAATGTAGTAAAATATAGGCAAATACCCGGAGGAATTTCGTTCTCTAGGAGAATGGCTAGGAGGAGGTGAATGCAGCTTCCTAATGATATATGGGACGAAACTATTTTTGGTATTTTATGTATTTTATGAAAGCAGTAAATTCGCAGGTTTTGGATTGGTTTGATTACGAAAAGAGAAATGAAATAAATACAGTAAATTGAAAAGGATGACAATCAGAGGGATACAGGCAACTACTTAGGGACAATCACATAAATTTAATGCAAGGATGGAGAACTAACTTAACTAAGGTGATTTTGACTTGGTTAATAAAAAACACCTCCTTAACCTAACCAAAACTACACATGCAATACTCACAGTTCCCAATTCAATTAAACCAAATCTAGAGCGTTCAAGAAAGGTTATCATAGAACGAGAACTAACCTAGACATGCAATTGCTAGCACAGGTGCCACAACTAGCTTAGGTTCGCTAAATGCCCAATAGTCAAACCTATTTTAAAGCATATCTAGATCAAGTGGATATATATAAGTATCTTACTGATTTGAATCCCTAGATATGGGTTAGATGTAGGTGTCAGATAAATGATTTAATTGCAAAGATTAATGGTCATAAACTTTTAAGGCAATATACTATTTTCATAGTTGTAGAAATTGTCACTTTTCACATTACATCACACTAGTGTTATTGGTTTTTTTTATATGAGAACTTTAAGTTTTTGAATCTAAATGTATTCACACACTTTTACGTCTTTCGCGTAATCTTGTTAAAAACTAACTTATTATTTGAAGTGTGTCTAATGCGTAGTAAATTAACATATTAAGTGATGCATGTAAGCCCGTAGAAAGTGACAAATCATTAAGTTCATGCTTTTTCACAATTCTCAATTTCCGGTCATTTTGCAAACCTTAAAAATTTTTACTATTCATCTTGGGAATTTACTATTCATCATTTATTATTCATCATTTTACTATTCATCGTTTTTTAAGTCGATTTGATATTTTGAAAGGTTATTTCAAAATTTTACTATTCACAAAACACTATTCATTCCCGGAGAAAAATTTATATTCATGATTTTTATTCATCATTTTTCGTAAACTAGGTTTACGAGTATCAAATTCGCGTAACCGTAAGGGTTTAGCTGCGTATTCATGAAACATCATTGAGATCACTTCATATAGACTAGAGTTAGTCTACATATCATCCGTAATATCATTTTCATATTAGTTCATGCATGGGTTTGCATATTTCAGTAACGTATATTTATTTATTAAATAAACGCTATCGCACGATCACTGATTTTGAATAATTGATCCGACACTTTCGACAATTGTCCAGATATATTTTTATACTCATTTTAAGACTATAAAAATTATATTATTAGTTTACCTGATGTTTTAAATTTATTTTATATATAAATTGTTATACATATATATTTACGATGGTTTTCGTAAATTCTAATCGACAATTATTTATTCACTCAATACTTGCGAGAAATGTATTTTTATAATTTTTATGACTTTGATATATTTTATTTTGTTCCGTTAAAATCAATTTCTAGTTAACGCTGCACTTAATACCTAATTAAATGTACCAAATACTCATTATACTTAACCTAAAATACATTTAATTCACAAAACTCATCAAACCCTTTACCCGATATACCCTTGCCGACCTCCCCCCTCCAACTCATCACTACTTGATATTTACTTGACCAAAATTTACACCAATACACTTTTACAATTAAATATCTCTTACATTATTAATTTTCTAAAAAGGAAAACACCTAGAAAGATATACTAAAATGTGAAACAAGCAAAACTCTCTCATTTCTTCCTCTTGATGGTCGGCCAAGCTAGAACACAAGGAGAAACCATAAGATTTTTCAAGATCAAGTGATTAAACAAACTCTAGATTACTTCTCTATTAGGTTTTGAAATAAAAACCAAGAAGTATTTAGGTACCTAGTTACTTAAACATCATCATACTACTAGCAGGGTACCCGCTCGTTGCAGCGGCGGGCGCCATACAATTAAAATATCCATCAAATTTTTTTTTAAATTTATATTTTACAATACAATAGATATACGGACGACAATAATTTTAATTTTGAATACTGTTATGCAATAACAAAATTTTTCATAGAAAAATTGTAGATTATCCACGTGATGTGGTGACAATAATGAGTTGTTATTAGATATATTGTAAAGGTATGAGATAAAATTAGTTGACAATAACCCGTAGTCATAAGTTATCATTAAATAATAACACAATAGCAACTTTTAAAAATCACTTACATTATACTAAGAAAATTTAGTTAACAAAAATAATGTTTGTTAAATTTGTCCCACATAGATGGATGATACAAGTAAAAGATTACTTATAAAGATAAAGTAAAAATAAATATTCAATAAATCATATGGGTTACTTTAAAGAATATAATTATTAATATTCAAATATATATATATATATATATATATATGTATATATATGTATATATATATTATATATGTATATATACATATATATATATATATATATATATATATATATATATATATATATATATATATATATATATATATATATATATATATATATATATATATATATATGTATATATATATTATATACTTAGCACTTAGCACCTTTGCATCATTTGCTTTGAAAAAATCGTCCGATTTTTATAAAACAAAGTTTTTAGCTTTTACGGTAAGTTTTATTAAAAATATTACAAAAGGCGCATATCTTGATTCTCGAGGCACTCTTGCGATTTAATAATATTTTTTGAACATTGTATTTTAGTATGCATTTTTAAACTCTATTGATTTAACAATATCGTTTTCGTTTGACTTAGAACCAAGGATGACCAAGAACATGGTTTAAGGTATTTTAAGTATTCTAGTAATATTTAATGCACAAATTGTGTTTAAGTTAGTTGTACATTGTGGTGAAATAATTGTATATTTTGATGATGGGGTGAATTAAATTGTGTATTAATTGTATATGTTGAATATAGTTTTTTTAGTTTTATTTGTGATTTAAATATTTGCAAATAATGCTTCCTTACTTGTATTTGCTTAAAAATCTATTTTAGGAAATCTTAAAAAATTAATTAGGAGTGAAGTGTCTTCCTCCATTATAAGTAATATAGATATAGATATAGATATAGATATAGATAGATATGTGTAAATGTGTATAATCATATAATTAGGACCTTACACCTTTGCATCATTTGCTTTGAAAAAATCGTCCGATTTTTATAAAACAAAGTTTTTAGTTTTTACGGTAAGTTTTATTAAAAATATTACAAAATGCGCATATCTTGATTCTCGAGGCACTCTTGCGATTTAATAATATTTTTTGAACATTGTATTTTAGTATGCATTTTTAAACTCTATTGATTTAACAATATCGTTTTTGTTTGACTTAGAACCAAGGATGACCAAGAACATGGTTTAAGGTATTTTAAGTATTCTAGTAATATTTAATGCACAAATTGTGTTTAAGTTAGTTGTACATTGTGGTGAAATAATTGTATATTTTGATGATGGGGTGAATTAAATTATGTATTAATTGCATATGTTGAATAGTGTTTTTTTTAGTTTTATTTGTGTTTTAAATACTTGTAAATAATGCTTCCTTACTTGTATTTGCTTAAAAATCTATTTTAAGAAATCTTAAAAAATTAATTAGGAGGGAAGTGTCTTCCTCCATTATAAGTAGTATAGATTAGTTGCAGATAGAGATCGCACCTCATTTCAGTGTATCTACTTTTGTCATCATAATCATTGCATCAGGTGAGTTCCTAGCCCCACTTTTACTCGTTTAATTTGTTGTTCCCTATTCACTATTGTATAAAACAGTTTAAGTAAAGTAAGCACAACTAATAGTGAATCAATGACTGAAAAGATATAAATAAAACACAAGAGTAATTTTCAACGTCATATTCTTATTAGAAATGAATTAGAAGAATACGTTACCCTAGTACTTGCGAAACAGTACTAGGGATTGAAATGACAAAGTGTTTGCAACTCCTCTCTAAGCTCAGGCTAAGTCTAAGCACAACTACAAGTACCCACTGAGCTATCTCAGGGATTAAGTTGTATTTGGAGGAGTGAAAGATGGCTTGCGTGTATGTGTGTTTTTACAATTCACAAGCTTAACCTTTCACTTCATCTCTTATGCTATTTATACAAGTACGAGTTTTTAACTCTTTCCTAAGTGACAAACTGACAATTTTGCAGAAGACAAAATACTGATGTATTTTTTCTCTGTTTACAAAGACTAGATTAGGTAAAGGGACCAAGTCACTTTCTTCATGTCAGTACTGATGTTGAGCCTTTTAGGGAAGGTTGACTTCTTGAAGATAAGTACTCCGTCTTTATCGCTTCGAGCATAACCGTTTTGTCCCGCCCATTCTTCAGTCTTCAGTCTTCAGTTTCAGTTTGTCTTCAGTGTTTGTAGTTGGATAGGAGTTTGAGGGATTCAGTAAGTTATTGTCATCACTTACTGAATCCACCATCTTTTTCTTGACTCAGTCTTCACCCTTTAAGTTCCGCCTTACTGAGTGGAGAGACTTCTTCTATGTCTCTTACTGAGCGTCCTGAAGATGGCTCACTGAGAGACTATGCACTCAGTGACCTGTTAGTGTTTAACGGTCTAAGCACTTAGGTTATTTTCTATTCAAATCCTAGATTAAGGGGTTTGGGTATTTAATGAACCCAACATAATTATTTTACAAACTCTATGGGGGAGATACATGTTCAACTATTTTAATTTCAATTTTGATTATTTGCAAACTATATGTTGAATCTAAACTTAAACTATATCGTTTGAACTATCATGACCTTGTTAATCTTTTGTTTCACTCTTTATGCTCGTAAGTAGATTATGCCTGAACTAAATTGATTACTATGTTATGAACACTATTATTTGAACCACTTTCCTTGATTTTGAACCCTTCGACATTTATATTTGAGCTCTTTTAAATTGATTTGGACCCTTTAACATATATTTGAACACTTTGGACTTGATTTGAACCTTTTGACATATAGTTGAACTCTTTTAACTTGTAAAGGACCCTTTTTATATATTTTGAACTTGTTTGACGTGATTTTGAACACTTTGACTATTTTGAACCTTTTGATATTATTTGAGCTCTTTGACTGTTTTGAACATGTGAACTCGACTTAAACTCTTGAACTTAATTACGAACTTTTGAATGGAACACTTGAACTTAATTATAAACTTTTGACTGGAACACTTGAGCTTAATTACGAACTTATGACTTGTTTGAACTTATTGAACCGTATGTGCTATAACCTAAAAGTCTCCCTATATGAACGGAGCAATACCAATTCTCGCCTTATTGGTGGAGTGTGCAAAGTCTCCCTATGTGAACGGAGCAATACCAAGTCACGCCTTATTGGTGGAGCATGCAAATTCTCCCATGTTCGGAGTGTTCTTAATTGTATATAATAGTTGTATGATGTACCGTTCGTACATTCGCATTGTTAGTCTCCTATTAGTAGGTAGTATGGATAGCGCTATTAGAGGTCGGCCAACATCTCGTTCACTATGTTACGGGACTCATATTATTTATTCTAGGGGCTTTTCCTGGCATACATTATTATATACGTGGTGCTATATGGTGAGCTATTATGACAACGTGTACGTGACTACTAGACATACTACTTTTGGCAGTGGGTTGTGAACACACAGGTTGCAAGTTTTGTATGGGCGGAACTTGGAACAGAGTGGATTTACAATGCCTTTGCCTTGTGGACTATTCTCAATGACCAAAGACTTCGCCTTTGCTGCATGAACGTTCTTTAAAAGCTTTACATGTTAAGTAAACTCTATGAACTCACTCAACCATTGTGTTGACACTTTTAGCATGTTTTATCTTAGGTGTCTAAGGCATTCACTTCATGGCATGCATGTGGACTTATCATAGAGTCGCGGTGACGACGCGTCTCACATATATTTTATGCACTTAACGATCGTTTGATTGTAACAAACTCATTTTGGTACATTGGAAATCTTTTGGGACATATGCTTTGTAAACTCTGATTATTTTACTTAATCAAATGATATTTTCAAAATGACACTTTAGGTCGTTCGATATAACTGTAACTTTGATGCTATGACAGTCATCCCCCAGGTATTCCATTCCGCTGCAAAACAGGTAATTTGGGGGTGTGACAGATTGGTATCAGAGCAACGGTTATAGAGAACTAGGTTGCATCATTGACCCTAGACTATAACTACATCATCATAGCATCTCATCCTATCATTATAAGTGCATACTCATTATACATGCGGTTTTATACGCACATTATGTGGATTATTTGTTTTTATTTCACATCGATTGTCACATAGATGTCTTCAGATACCCATTCCATTATCCTTTCTTCACACCCCAATGTGGAGAATGCCTTGTCATTCCCTATCACAATTTTAACATCAGTTGACTCAACACCAAACATCATATGAGTCGATTAGTCCAAGCATTGCATAGTTACTCCTAAATTATACATAGCCTGATCACCTATGTCTAATTCAGGAAGAATCATGCAATGAAGGGAGTAGTAGTCTCATATGTGTAAGAAATTTCGTAATCGAGCCAAATTTTCAAAATATTTTCTTCAAACCACTTGTTTCCGGTTTGATCTGAGTGACCGTTCTTGTTTGATGAGTTGCAAAAATCAAGCTAGAATCAAGTTGTTACTCAAACAGATTTAGCCTAATCTCATGACAGTTCTTGTTTGATGAGTTGTGAGATTAAGTAAAAATCGGTTACCTAAAAGTCTTTTGAGGGTTTTGCTCGAGAATGGGAAAGTTTGCTTCATCAAACCTAACCATAAGAGAGCATGTCTTTAGAATGGGAAATAGTCAAGATAGCACAAGAACGTACTTAGTTGGATGAGGAACCCATATGCATGAGCATTGGCATAATCATTTAGACCATATACGAGCATGAACTTTTAGAACCCGTGTCGAGGTTCGTACTATAGTTATCATTAATTGAATCACGAGGACGTGATTCCTCTAACAGGGGAAGAATGTCACAATTCTCAATTTTCGGTCATTTTGCAAACCTTAAAAAAATTACTATTCATCGGTTACTATTCATCATTTCACTATTCATCGTTTTTGAAGTCGATTTGATATTTTGAGAGGTTCTTTCAAAATTTTACTATTCACAAAATACTATTCATTCCCGGAGAAAAATTTATATTCGTGATTTTTATTCATCATTTTTTGTAAACTAGGTTTACGAGTATCAAATTCGTGTAACCGTAAGGGTTTTGCTGCGTATTCATGAAACATCATTGAGATCATTTCATATAGACTAGAGTTAGTCTACATATCATCCGTAATATCATTTTCATATTAGTTCATACATACGTTTGCATATTTCAGTAACGTATATTTATTTATTAAATAAACGCTATCGCACGATCACTGATTTTGAATAATTGATCCGACACTTTCGACAATTGTCCAGATATATTTTTATACTCATTTTAAGACTATAAAAATTATATTATTAGTTTACCAAATGTTTTAAATTTATTTTGTATATAAATTGTTATACATATATATTTACGACGGTTTTCGTAAATTCTAATCGACAATTATTTATTCACTCAGTACTTGCGAGAAATGTATTTTTATAATTTTTATGACTTTGATATATTTTATTTTGTTCTGTTAAAATCGATTTCTAGTTAACGCTACACTTAATACCTAACTAAATGTTCCAAATACTCATTATACTTAACCTAAAATACATTTAATTCACAAAACTCATCAAACCCTTTACCCCATATACCCTTGCCGACCTCCCCCCTCCAACTCATCACTACTTGATATTTACTTGACCAAAATTTACACCTATACACTTTTACAATTAAATATCTCTTACATTATTAATTTTCTTAAAAGGAAAACACATAGAAAGATATACTAAAAGGTGACATAAGCAAAACTCTCTCCTTTCTTCCTCTTGATGGTCGGCCAAGCTAGAACACAAAGAGAAACCATAAGATTTTTCAAGATCAAGTGATTAAACAAACTCTAGATTACTTCTCTAATAGGTTTTGAAATAAAAACCAATAAGTATTTAGGTACCTAGTTACTTAAACCTTATCATACTACTAGTTGCAGATAGAAATCGCATCTCATTTCAGTGTATCTACTTTTGTCATCATAATCATTGCATCAGGTGAGTTCGTAGCCCCACTTTTACTCGTTTAATTATTTTACAAACTCTATGGGGGAGATACATGCTCAACTATTTTAATTTCAATTTTGATTATTTGCAAACTATATGTTAAATCTAAACTTAAACTATATCGTTTGAACTATCATGACCTTGTTAATCTTTTGTTTCACTCTTTATGCTCGTAAGTAGATTATGCCCGAACTAAATTGATTACTATGTTATGAACACTATTATTTGAACCACTTTCCTTGATTTTGAACCCTTCGACATGTATATTTGAGCTCTTTTAAATTGATTTGGACCCTTTAACATATATTTGAACACTTTGGACTTGATTTGAACCTTTTAACATATAGTTGAACTCTTTTAACTTGTAAAGGACCCTTTTTATATATTTTGAACTTGTTTGACGTGATTTTGAACACTTTGACTATTTTGAACCTTTTGATATTATTTGAGCTCTTTGACTGTTTTGAACATGTGAACTCGACTTAAACTCTCGAACTTAATTACGAACTTTTGAACGGAACACTTGAACTTAATTATGAACTTTTGACTGGAACACTTGAGCTTAATTATGAACTTATGACTTGTTTGAACTTATTGAACCGTATGTGCTATGACCTAAAAGTCTCCCTATGTGAACGAAGCAATACCAATTCTCGCCTTATTGGTGGAGTGTACAAAGTCTCCCTATGTGAACGGAGCAATACCAAGTCTCGCCTTGATGGTGGAGCGTGCAAATTCTCCCATGTTCGGAGTGTTCTTAATTGTATATAATAGTTGTATGATGTACCGTTCGTACATTCGCATTGTTAGTCTCCTATTAGTAGGTAGTATGGATAGCGCTATTAGAGGTCGACCAACCTCTCGTTCACTATGTTACGGGACTCATATTATTTATTCTAGGGGCTTTGCCTGGCATACATTATTATATACGTGGTGCTATATGGTGAGCTATTATGACAACGTGTACGTGACTACTAGACATATTACTTTTGGCAGTGGGTTGTGAACACACAGGTTGCAAGTTTTGTATGGGCGGAACTTGGAACAGAGTGGATTTACAATGCCTTTGCCTTGTGGACCATTCTCAATGACCAAAGACTTCGCCTTTGCTGCATGAACGTTCTTTAAAAGCTTTACATGTTAAGTAAACTCTATGAACTCACTCAACCATTGTGTTGACACTTTTAGCATGTTTTATCTCAGGTATCTAAGGCATTCACTTCATGGCATGCATGTGGACTTATCATAGAGTCGCGGTGATGACGCGTCTCACATATATTTTATGCACTTAACGATCGTTTGATTGTAACAAACTCATTTTGGTACATTGGAAATCTTTTGGGACCTATGCTTTGTAAACTCTGATTATTTTACTTAATCAAACGATATTTTCAAAACGAAACTTTAGGTCATTCGATAAAACTGTAACTTTGATGCTATGACAGTCATCCACCAGGTATTCCATTTCGCTGCAAAACAGGTAATTTGGGGGTATGACATGCTTAGATTATTTCATACGGGTTTTAAAGCTTACTACTTAGTAAGACAACACGCCAAAAACCTACAATGACTTTTAATCACAATATATTCATGTAGATTAAAAAAGATTCTATCAGGCTAACTTACTAATTTCGTTACAACTTTTAGGCTAGTTGTTTATCACCAAGAATTTGAAGATATTGCAAAAATTGATTCAGCAGCTGTAACATAAAGACGACCTAGATAGTTAGACCACTATTAACAAGCATGGTTGGATCAGTTGGAAAAACCTCTCTCCTTTGGAGACAGAGGCGAGGGTCCGATCCTCACTCCTTGCACAAAAAAAGGCCAGAGGTCCTCTGGTCTCTACCTTCGGGTAGGGGTAACGTTGTCTACATCTCACCTCCTCCATACCCCGTGGAAGACGCGATTGGGTACCGTTGATTTATAGTTACACCACTATTCAATAGTCACCTATATTAACTGCATCATGTCCGTGGCCTAATCAAGGTTTGATTCAGCAGTCAAACTCACAAGCATCATGTGCAAAACTGTTTCAAAAAGCTTTTTCTCATTTGTAAAAAATCCGAACAACCAATAATTAACTTAAGCTCACTTGTATAAATGGCACCTAAATATAAGAACATCAATTGATATGGTATGTTAGTCATTGACGAATATATACTTCATGTTTTTACACTCATTAAATGTGCAATGTTAACCACTTAAGGGTGGCCTAGTGGCAAAAGGGCTTGTGACTATCACTCTAATAAGTGTGAGGTCTCAAGTTCAATTCCTGCTAGGTGCAAACAATCTTAAATGGCCACGCCAACCTCTTGAAAAAGGAGGGCTTTACCTGGTTTGAGTCTGTGTGGTGATAGGTTCAAACCTCGTGGATTAGTCGGCCAAAAAGTCGGAAATTATGGTTACAAAAAAAAAGAGAGTAAATTGCATTTTTAGTCCCTAAATATGGCTAAATTGCAGGTTTCGTCCCTAACGTTTCTAAAATGCAACGATAGTCTCCATTTTGAAGGTTTTGTTGCATGTTTGGTCCCTAATCTGCAATTTAAGGACCAAACATGCAATGGAAACTTCAAACTTTTAGGGACCAAATCTGCAATTTAGGGACCAAACATGCAACAAAACATTCGAAATAGGGACTAACGTTGCACTTTCAAAACGTTAGGGGCAAAACATGCAATTTGGCCATACCTTAGGTACCAAAAATGCAATTTACTCAAAAAAAATAATGATAAATAGTTTGTAAGACTATTTTGATTAGTAAAATGCTTTTATTGCCCACAATGAAACTTTTGGGTAAAAATCAATAGCACTATAGTAGTACTAACCGCGACAATGTGCAACATAGGTGAAGATGTTCCGGCATAGGAAATATGGCGATTTCTATGAAACAGAGAGGTGTTTGAGATCAGATAGCGCGCCATTTTATGTACAAATAGCTGAAACTTGAAAGGTTGTATAACCTATGAAACCGGTGAGGGTTTTTGACGATCATGAGTCACGAGTACGTTTGAGGGACATGTCCTTAGAAGAATAATATGGTTACATTCACAATAACCAGCAATAAAGCAACTAAACAAGGTGCTTAATTAGAGTGATACATAATTACATATAGTTTATATTCACATATAACCATCCAAAACTCATCACCCTAAATCAAAACATTATATTACACTACATACCCGATTATATTGACATGATATTTCACCAACGACGATATCATAAAAAGAAAATAAGCTCACAAGGTACTTAGGTTGTTAGTGATCCATTACAGGATCAACCTTCAAGCGTTTATAAAGTTGCCTTTCCATAACATCTTCAAAAGCAGGGGAGTTTTTTGGAATATTAATCATTGATTTGTAACATTAAGAAATTGTTGCCAACTCCATCAAACTTGGAGCGACTTGAGTATTATCCTCCAAGTTTACATATTTAAATCTTTTACGGGATCTTCATGATGAGGGATATTTTTATGAATTTGAATCATGGACTTATACGGTCCTGATGTTGTTGGCGACTCGATCAAACTTTAAGTGACTTGAGTGTCAACCTTCATGTTCTCATTCCTATGACTTTTCAAAGCAACTTCATGATCAGGGGTATTTTGAGAATATCAATCAGGGATTTATGCAGTTCAGAACCTGTTGGCAACTCGGACAAACTTGTAGTATCAAAATGGTCCTTTGAATCTGCTTGTGTTGAACTTGTTGAGAAAAGTGACACCGGATTGAAGCAAACCCACAACTAAAATATGAAATGTAATAAAAGATGACACACGGATATAACGTGGAAAACCCCAATAGGGTAAAAACCACGGGGAAAGAAAGATACATTTCACTATGATGGAAACTAGGAGTTACACCTTCTTCCTAATTACAAGGATAAACATCAATAGTTATATCTCTTGTATTAGGAGATATCACAAACTCTCTAAAGTTAACTCACAATTACTACCAAGAGAAAGAAAGAAAGAACACTATATAACTATGTGTTTTTGTGTTCTGAGATGGGATGCAAAATAAAGCTACAAACACATCTATTTATAGCCTTTGTAAAACCACTCTTCCTATGTGAATGAAACGTTAGGCGCATGTTGTTTCATTTTGGTTCATGCATTATTTCCACCTAGGGCCCACCAACTTGGCCACCATCTTTAACAATCTCCCACTTGAAGATCTGATTGAAGCTAAATCGATCTTCACACCGTTATCCTTCCTTGCACTTCCATGTTGCTTACGTTTCCGCTAGGCCGCATGAGGATCGGCACCATATAAACTTGTCACAGTTGATTGCTTCGTCAAATAATCTGCCACATTATCATCAGTATAAATTTTCTGCATATCCACGGTTCCTTCCTCCACTTTCTCACGAACGAAGTGATACTGAACTCATATATGCTTTGTCTTTGAATGAAATGCTGGATTCCTTGCCAGATACAAGGCGCTCTGATTGTCACAAAATAGAGTAATTTTCTCTTGTTCGTGTCCGAGCTCTTCGAACAACATCTTCAACCATACTGCTTCTTTGCTGGCTTGAGAATCTCCAGCATATTCTGCTTCCATCGTTGACATAGCCACAACTGACTGTAGTTTTGAAACTCAGCTTACTGTTCCGCCAGAAAGTGTAAACACATACCCGGTGGTTGATTTACTTCCGTCAAGATCACCTGCGTAATCAGAATCAACATATCCCTTGACAGTTAAGTTCGATTCCCCAAAACATAATGCAACATCTGAGGTTCCTTTAACGTATCTAAGGATTCTCTTCACAGCTTCCCAATGCTCTCTACCAGGTTCCGCCATGTACCGACTCACTACTCCCACTGCATGTGCAATGTCTGGTCTTGTACAAATCATTGCGAACATTAAACTTCCCACTGCTGATGCATACGGTACTCGAGACATCTCCATCCTCTCTTCTTCACTGCTAGGACTCATCTTGGAGGATAACTTGACATTAGTAGGAAACGGGGTTGATATTGGCTTACAATCTTACATATTGAACCTTTGCAAGATTTTTTTCACATAATTTTTCTGTGAAAGCCAAACTTTCCTACTAACTCTATCTTGGTGAATTTGCATCCCTAGAATCTTGTTTGCGGGTCCAAGGTCTTTCATCTCGAATTCCCTAGCGAGTTGTGCCTTCAGTTTACTAATACAATATTTGTTGGGGCCTGCAACCAACATGTCGTCAACATATAGCAGCAAGATGACAAAATCATTGTCTCCAAACCTCTTGTAATATGCACAAGGGTCTTCATGTAGTCTGTTATATCCAAGGCCAATGATGAAAGAATCAAATCTCTTGTACCAACATCGCGGCGCCTGCTTTAAACCGTACAGAGATTTGTTTAACCTACAAACCAAGTTCGCTTTTCCTTTTTGTTTAAAACCTTCTGGTTGGAGCATGTAAATTTCTTCCTCTCCATGAAGAAATGCAGTTTTCACATCTAGCTGCTCTAGATGTAAATCATACATAGCACACATTGCCAGAACTACTCGAACATTTGTCATTCGAACCACAGGAGAAAATATTTCATTGAAGTCGACTCCCTCTTTCTGAGCATATCCTTTGACTACCAATCTTGCACGATACCTCTCTACCTGGTCATCACCGTTCCTCTTGATCTTATACACCCATTTGTTTCCAATAGGTTTCCTACCTACTGGTAGTAGCATCAGTTCCCACATTTTATTCTTATGAAGAGCTTCAATTTCTTCTTGCATTGCTTCCATCCAGAACGAAGCATCTGAATTATTCAGTGCTTCTTGAAGAGTTGAAGGCTCTCCTTCCTCTGTAAGAAGACAATATGCAACATTGCCCTCCATAACATAATCCGAGTGCCACACCGGCCGTTTTCTTTCACGATTAAGAGTACGAGTCGTTGGAGCTTGAGACTCGATCGTCTCATTCACCTCGTGTTGTGGTATGGCTTCAGAAGATTCATTCGACTGAAATTGCCTTTCCATATGTATTGATGTAGTTTCTCTTGTAGTGCTATCACCTTCTTCAATCTCTTGACTTTTGTCTTCCTTAAAGACAACATCTCTGCTGACAACTACTTTGTGGGCAGTGGGGTCTCACAAGCGATACCCCTTTACTCCGTCAGCGTACCCCAAGAACAAACATTTTCTGGATTTCGGATCCAGCTTTGTAGTTTCTTGAGAATTGTACATCACGTACACAGGACTTCCAAATATATGAAGGTCTGAATAGTTGACTGGCTTTCCCGTCCACATCTCCATCGGTGTCTGTAACTCAACTGCAGTTGAAGGTGAGCGATTTATCACATAGCAGGCGGTATTGACTGCTTCTGCCCAGAACGATTTTCCAAGCTTGTAGTTGCCAACATTGCTCTTGCTCTTTCTAACAAGGTTCGGTTCATTCGCTCTGCCACTCTATTTTGTTGAGGAGTGTATGCTGTAGTGAACTTCCTTTTGATTCCTTCTTTCCTGCAAAAGGTATCAAATTCATCACCAGTATATTTGCCTCCATTATCTGTCCTCAAACACTTGATCTTCTTTCCAGAATCAAGTTCAACCTGCGCTTTGTAAACCTTGAAAACTTCAAACACATCAGACTTCTTCTTGATTGGGTACACCCAACATCTCCTGGAATAGTCATCAATGAAGGATACAAAATACTTTGCTCCTCCCAGGGATAGAACCGGTGCCTGCCACACATCAGAGTGAACCAATTCTAGAACAGAGACACTTCTAGAATTTGATGTCTTGAATTTTAGGCGATGCTACTTGCTGATAACACAATGCTTACAGAAAGGTAAAGAAACCTTTGTGAGGCCAGGAATTAACTTCCTTTCAACAAGAATCTTCATTCCTTGTTCTGACATATGTCCAAGCTTCTGATGCCATGTTACTGCAACTCTATGACTTGAACTATGTGAAGCAACATGTGCTTCTGCCTCCTCCATTATCTCTCCTTTCATTTGGTATAAGTTTGCAGCCACCTTTTCACCTTTTATAAGTACAAGCGTGCCTTTTATAACTTTCATGATCTTGTTTTGTATTTCAACCTTACAACCAAGATCATCCAATTGTCCCAGAGACAATAGATTCTTTCTCAGGCCCTCCACGAGTCGCACATCCTGAATAGTATGAACTGTACCATCATGCACCTTCACCATGATATTTCCAATTCCAATGATCTTTAGTTCATGATCATTGCAACTGTACACAGATCCGCCTCCAGAGATAGGTTTATATTGATGAAACCATTCTCTTTTTGCGGTCATATGAAAAGTAGCTCCCGTATCGAACAGCCATACATCTGCAAATCTTTTCCTGCCTTCATTTGCTACCGCTGCTGCACAACACAGAGCGTTACCATCTTCTGAAGTGCTTGCGAAATTTCCCTGAGGATTAGAGGTATTTAAACCCCGACAATCTTTCTTAAAGTGACCCGACTTGCCACATTTGTAGCATTTAAAACTCTTCTTCCTTCCTGTTCTAGATTTACCATGATTGTGACTCCTACTAGAGCCTGGTTCCATTGACCTCCCTCTCGTCACCACCAAAGCCTCCACCTGTCTTAAACTGGTCTGTCTGTCCTCCCTATTGTTACGCCTGTTTTCTTCTTCCAAAATAGCGGCCGCAACATCATCGAAGACTAGATAGTCAGAAAGAACATTACTGGTTAAGTTGATTATGAGTTGGTCATGTTGGATCGATGTACTCTAACCAAACTAACTTAAATAGCTTGTTAAAGGTTTAATAACTTCGGATAAATCTTAAGTTATTAACAATTAAACACTGAGTAATCTTTATTAAGTACGCGGAATTTACTTAACAAATCTAAGAAGAATATAACTTTAACTTTTATTAATAACTCTAAATCTGCTTGTTATGCAGACTCTTTAACAACTCTAAAACTCTAATAATAATCATACTTTAGGATTCTAAAACATATATCTAAAACTCGTACATCTAATGCCAATCTAGGGGTCCTTTTATAGGCTTAAGGATAACCCTAGTCGGTTTACAATTTGTATCCTTGTACGACAAGTAATCTAAACAAAGAATATTCTAGAATAAACAAAGCTTTCCATAAACGAATATAGCAGTTCTTTAGCTTTGCAGTACTTTGACTTCGACAACAGTACTTTGACTTCTTCTTTAGAAGTACTTTGACTTTTTCTAGTACTTTGTCAATCTTCAGTACTTTAACATTCTTCAGCACTTTCATATCCCAACAATCCTCCCTTAACTTGAATTCTACTTGCTTGACTTCAAGTTCCTTTGTAAACTTATCTTTAACAGCTCCATCTTCAAGGAAAGATTGTGTCTTTGTCTTTGGATTGTATCTTTGTATACTATGTGCTTATATCATCATTATCAAAGTATTCTTTATAAATTATTCTTTACAGCATCCTTGATCAGTAATCTCTTTTCAGCAACATTCAGCAAGCTCCATCTTTTTAGCAACATAAGACAGTTTGTACATTAATTCAGTTTTAAGTTTCAGTCTATTCTCATCACATCCAGGTGTGTAAACTCCTGTGAGAGGTGAATCATTGAAAATTTAATGGATTTGATGTCTCTTTACCAAAGCCATTAACTTTGGAGTAGCCAAATGTTTTGATGTGTAAGATCATGGTACATTGATAACCATATGATTTTAAGCAAATCATCAGCTATCAACAGATTTGATTTGTCTTTTCCAAAAGCTGTACCCTTTTGGACTAGTTAGTTCTTTCAATCATGGTGAACTAATTACCATATAATGGTTTTTCCACAGCCTTTACCACAAGCCATTTTCTTGTGGGCTAGCCAACTCTTCATATTTACTGATATGGTGAGTTGATTACCATCCAACTTATTAGCAAGTTGTCAACTATAAAACGGATTTGAGATATCTTTACCAGAGCTGTTTTCTCATGGATTAGCCAATCCTTTTGTAACCATGGTGGATTGATAACCTATTGATGTTACCATCTCAAAAACCATTTCTTTCTTTTAACCTTTGTTTCAAAACATTTATCACTTAACAAAAGTTTTTCAAAATCATTAACTGGTTTAATGCTACAAGCAGTACTTTGATGAAAGTACTGTTTGATCAGCAGTACTTTGAATAAAGTACTGATATATCAAAAATTTATTCAATTAAAATTCATACCAGTTATTCATCATCATCAGCCATAGTAGTCCATCTGATAAAAAATTTGATGACCATAAGAGCAATTTCATTATCTTCTTCAACTTCCATTCCATGCTCTAGCATTCTTCTCATAAGATCTGCTGTAAGTGGATATCTTCTGTCTGCTAGCATGTGAATCATAGTCCCATCTTCTAACTCTAGAACATGTACTCCAGATTCTTCAAATAATCTCCAGCTGATAATCTCCCAATCTTCTTGGTTCTTCTAAATCTCAGCAGTGCTTTGTTCTTCAGTTTCCCAAATAGTTGTGAGATCCCCAAGTAAGACTAAACCAACTCCTTCTGATGGATTATGTTTAAAATAATCTCGCACCAAATGATATAAATGAAATAAATCCACCCTATCTATTATGTGCAATAGATCCCATAGCATGTGGAACACCCTGAAGCTTTCATCTTCTCTATGAAACATCAGATAACTTCCATCCTTTGATTCTACAACTTCAAAAGTAGTTATTGGAGATTTGTTCATCTTCATATCAGCATCATCTTTAGAATACTCAAATTCTACTACTCTTACGTAATTCCTTAGTTCATCATCAATATCAGACCTTAACTTAACTTTCTTTGATGGCTGTGTGTCTTCAACTTCAGTTGATCTTTTTCTTTTTAAGCTTTCTTTTCTTTCATCTTCTTTCTGAGCATCATCATCTTTATAGTCTTTGATACTATCAACTTGTTTCTGATAATCTTCTCTAACAGCTTCATACAAACCTTTCATCTCAACATAATTCAACTTATTCAATCCAATATACCCTTGACCTTTCAAATATGCCATCATTGCATTCCTTTGTTTAGCAAGATTTGGTCTTCTTGGTAAAGCAAAAACAGGAATAGGTGACTTCAATGGCAGCAGCTTCAGCATTCAATTCTTCTTGTAATTTCCTAGATGCTTCTTCATTCATAGCCTCTTCATTAACAACTTCAGCATTTAATTCAGCTTGTATCTTTCTAGCTGCTTCCTCATTCATAGCAACCTGAGCAGCCCTTATCTGTGCTAAAGTAGGTTTATTTTTCTTCTTTGTCTCTACCAATTTACCTTTTCCTTTATCCTTAGGATCTATAGTCGATTGAGAAGCTCTTGGTTGTTCTTCTTGCACTCCTGGAATGGTAACACCCCTTGGCTTTGATAAATCATGCAAGATCTCAGTAATGGTTTCATCATCACTTGCAGTATGTATAGGTTTGGGTGTTTCAGCTTCCTTTTCTACAGTTGAAGGACCAGCTTCTTCTTCAGTTAAAACAGTTGAATGACCAGCTTCTTCTTCAAAATCTAACAACCTTGGAGTAATCAATTCTTGCATGTAGGTTCCATGAAAAGAAGTACTTTGATCTTCTGTACCTTGATCATCAGTACTTTGAACCTTAGTCCTTTCTTCCTCAGTACTTTCAATATTGACATGCTCTCCAGTACCTTGAGGTTCATTCTCCTTTTCTTCATGAAATTCTGCATCTTCTTTCAAATTCTCTTCTTCTAAATTCCTCCCCAATTGGACAGAAGAATGCTGTTGAACCTTTTTGCCTTTGGTAGTCTTCTTTAAATGCCTTCGCTTCTTCTTTTTAGCTTTGACCCATAACCTGTGATGTGTAACCAATGGCCATACAAAGTTCTTTAATATTCTAAACTTAAGCTTCAACTTCTTAATCTGAGTAGCCTGTTTATCAAAAGATTTCTGCAATCTGACTATCGCCCTTGTCAGAAGATAATTATCTAACACTAATCTTTCAGGTGGTATAGGAACAGTATCTCCTCCAGAAGATGATGAGAGAACTTGTTCTGGTGTCTGAATAGGAGATGTAGGATGGTGGGATGAGGTGGGAGAAACTGCAGTACCTTCATTAATATCAGTATTTTGTGAAGCAGTACCTTGTGATGTAGTCTCTTGAGAAGCAGTACCTTCAGAAGCAGTACCTTGAGTAGCAGTACCTTCAGAAGCAGTACCTTCTCTGTCATCACTATCTTCAGTCTCATCTCTAATAGCTTGAACAATCTCCATCATTGAAGTAGTCAATGGAGTGTTCCTACCAGTGAATGAATCACTTTTCCTAGCCATGAAAGTAAAAATCTTGGCTGGTTGCACCACAACAGGTAAAAGACTTGTAGGCTTTGGCACATCAGTAAGTTGCTTATTTAAGAACACTTGAATAAACCTTGGATACATCAACCATCTTGATCCATTTGAAATATGAGATAACATTCCATCAAGAATTAGCCTTGAAAAATTGAAAACTTGATATGTAGCTAATCCCACTATAGCAGATGCTATGTTTGAACCAAATTGCTCCCATGATGTACTTTTAGCACTAATAAAATGAAGCAATACATTAACTAAATACTTCCAGTGTGGACTGAATAAGGGTTTCTTGAAAGTTTGTGCAGTTAAGGACCCTTCATATCCAATCTTGCTGAATGTATCCCAAATCAATTGCTTATCAAAACGAACAGCCCCTTCTTCATCATTAAATAATAAATCGTCACGAATTGAGGCTTCAGTAACCTTCACAATCTTCCCAGCAACTGTAGCTTGAATATACGAATCTTCATTCTCCATATGAACCCTAGCCGTTGCCCAAAATTGTTGAATCCATGGCTCAATGATATCCGGTTCCACTAAAAGTGCATAACTAATCGGCGACCCAGTGAGAAAATCAATGATATCATGAAATATCACATTAGCTTCAGTATTTCTAAATTCGCCACCATGTTGTGTTTTGAAACTGTATTACGATTTGCCATTGATGATATGTGTACTCAGAAAGTGATATGATGAATACTATGGGTGAAAGAGAGAGAAATATGGAAAAGATTATAAGGTATCAATATGAGAGGGAAATTCGGAGAGTGGTTATTTATAGGTGAGATTTAAAAAATCACAGCCCTTAATAACAAAGTTACCGTTAGTAGTAGTTACCCCTCAATATTACCGTTGGAACAATACTTAGATACGACACGTGTGCAGTACTTCCAAAAAGCAGTACTTTCATAAAACCAAAAAGCAGTACTTTCCCATTCTCCTCTTTTCAAAAGCAAATACAGCAGATAAACATGAATATCCTCCCCTCAAATAATGCATAGGATTATACTTACACTAAATAGTCCTCCCCTCACATGTAGCTCAGTAATTAATCATGCCAATGCTTACCACCAAGTGATTGAATCTTGAAACATCAAAGCCTTTGGTGAGTAAGTCAGCTACATTATCATCTATATGTACCTCGACAACATTAATGAGCCTATGCTCATAACAATCTCTGATGAAGTGGTGCCTAATCTGAATATGCTTGGTCTTGGAATGATAAACTGGATTCTTCACAATGCAAATAGTACTCTCATTATCAATATTGATAGGAGTATTCTTGAAATTGAACCCATAATCCAATAGTTGATTCTGCATCCACAAAACTTGTCCACAACAGCTTGCAGCAGCCACATATTCTGCTTCAGTAGAGGATGTTGCTGCAATTGTTTGCTTCTTACACTGCCATAAGACTAATCTTCGTCCAAGATATTGGCATCCTCCAGTGGTTGATCTTCTGTCATAATTGTCACCTGCATAATCACTATCTGAAAAAGCTTCCAAGTGAAAAGGTGAATCCTTTGGATACCACAACCCTAACTTAGGTTGTTGTTTCAAATAACTGAAAATTCTCTTTACTGCATTCAGAGGAGAGACCTTTGGTGAGACTTGATATCTTGCACAAAAACAAACAGCAAACATGATATCAGGCCTAGATGCAGTGAGATACATAAGACAACCAATCATTGATCTGTATAACTTGACTTCAACAGGTTGTCCATCTTCATCTTTTCCCAGTGAGTTGATAGACTTGATAGGTGTAGTTACTGGCTTCATAGCATCAAAATTGAACTTCTTAAGTATGTCAGATACATACTTGTCTTGACTGATAAAAATACCCTCCTTTGACTGCTTAACTTGAAGTCCCAAAAAGAAAGTTAACTCACCCATTGAACTCATTTGAAATTCATTCTGCATCAGCTGCTCAAACTCCTTGACCATGGACTGTTTGGTAGCTCCAAATATGATATCATCAACATATACTTGAACCAACATGATATCCTTCTTGTCTCTCTTGATAAACAAAGTCTTGTCAATGGCTCCCCTTCTGTAACCATGTTGCAATAAGAAAGTATAGAGCCTCTCATACCAAGCTCTAGGAGATTGATGAAGGCCATAGAGAGCCTTAACCACCTTGTAGACTTTGTTAGGATGAGTAGGATCTTCAAAACCAGGAGGTTGCTTAACATACACCTCCTCTGTGATCTTGCCATATAAAAAGGCACTCTTTACATCCATCTGATAAACCTGAAATCCCATATAGGATGCAAAAGCAAGGAAGATTCGAATTGCTTCAATCCTTGCTACATGAGCAAATACTTCATCATAATCCACTCCTTCTTCTTGTTTGTAGCCTTGTGCAACTAACCTTGCCTTGTTCTTGATGACATTCCCTCTTTCATCTCTCTTGACTCTGAACACCCATCTTGTACCAATTACCTTCTTTCCATCAGGTAGATCACATAGTACCCAAACTTCTTGAAGTTCAAATTGAAGAAGTTCTTCTTGCATAGCTTCAACCCAACTCTCCTTAGATAATGCTTGAGCTATATTCTTGGGTTCTTCTTGAGAGATAAAGAAAGTGAACAGGCATGTTTGATGATCCTTGTGATTCAGCCTGTTTTTTTATAAACAAAGCTAAGTAAAGCATTGTGAGGTGTAGAAAAACCCTTAGCTTTGTTTCTTGTAAGCACTCCATGAGAAGAAGGTCCAATGATTTGACCAGTAGGATGATCTTTATGAACTTTTAAGGTAGGAGTCGGTGGAACTTCATAATCATCATCCAGGTTTGTGTAATCAGCACCTTCAGTGGAATTTGTGAAAATACCTTCAGCATCATACTCATCATCAGTATCTTCAAAACCAGGCATGGTAGGATCATCCAAATTATCCAAAGTACTGCCATTAAGTGCAGCAGTACTTTGATCAAAAGTACTGTCAACCAAAGTACTGTGAGTGAAATCTGCAGTCTTTGTCTTTTTCTTTGCTTCCTCATAAGCTCTTCTCTGTTCATCATCATAAGAATGTGCTAAAACATCTTGAAAAAGCATCTGATTTAGTTCATCTTGAATAGATTGATCCTCAACATCAGGTCTAATATGGACTCCATGAACAATATATACTGTAAATCTTCTCCATTGTGTACAAGTTGATTTTCTTCTCTAACAGGTACATAGTTCATAGAAGGAGTCATAACTTCAAGATCAAACATCCAATCAGGACCTTTACCCTTCTGATTTTCTTGATCTTCTAAAAATTCAACATGAAGACAATCTTGAACCTTCTTGGTGACTCTGTTATACACTCTAAAGCCTTTGTTGTTGGTGCAGTACCCTAATAGATAACCTTCTTCTGACTTGCCATCAAATTTGCCCAAATTATCAATGGTGTTGAGAATAGTGAGAGGGCATCCAAAAGACTTCAGAAATCATATGTTGGGTTTAATTCCCATTAGCAACTCATAAGGTGTCTTCATCTGAGGTTTTGTGAATGATACTCTGTTAAGCACATAGCAAGCAGTACTTACAGCTTCAGCCCAGAATTGAATAGGTAAAAGTGAATCTGCAAGCATTGTTCTGGCTACTTCAATCAAAGTCCTATTCTTTCTCTCTGCAACACCATTCTGTTGTGGTGTTCTTGCAATGCTAAACTCCCTCTTGATCCCTTTGTTGGCACAAAACTCATCCATAAGCTTGTTCTTGAATTAGTCCCATTATCACATCTAATACCTCTAACCTTGAGTCTCAGTTGGTTTTCAAGTGCTATTATAAGATTATGGATAGCATCAAATGTATCATCTTTAAATCCTAAGAAAAATACCCAACTGAATCTATTGCAATCATCTGTCATAACCAAGCAGTACTTTTTCTTGTTTAGGCTTGCAATTGAAACAGGTCCAAATAAATCCATATGTAACAGCTCCAAAGGTTCTCTAATAGTCCTTTCCTCAAGCTTCTTGCATGAAGCTTTGTGTTGTTTACCCTTCTTGCACGCCAAACAGGAGTGATCATTCTTGTAAGTCTTTGAAGGTAAACCTCTAACTAAATTCCCTTTGACCAGTTTGTTGATATTCTTGAAATTTACATGGCCCAATCTTCTATGCCACTGATGTGCTTCTTCAGATGTTGCTTTTGCCACTAAACATGTAGCTCTCCCAGAAGAGTGAAGACTCTTCATATCCAGACTATACACATCATTGGTTCTTGGTACTCTAAGTACTACCAAGTTATCATCAACAGGCTTGAATTCAGGGGAAAGGATGAGACATTCTGTGTCAGTGAATAACACAGGATGCTTTTTATCACAGATTTGTGATACTGACAAAAGATTGAACTTGAGATCCTTCACATATCTAACATTTTCAAAATCTATGCTCCCTGTCTTGATGGTTCCTTTTCCAGTGATTCTTCCTCCATTAGGATCATTCCCAAATGCAACTCTTCCTCCACAAATAGATCTAAAATCTGACAGAATCTCCTTGTCCTCTGTCATGCTTCCAGAGCAACCACTATCCATAATAAGATGATCTTTAAGCCCCTCCTCTGGGTTGCCCTGCACAAAGATACAAAAGTTAGTGTCTTTTAGGAACCCAAGCCATTACTGACTTGTGTTCCCCTTGTGGAGTAACATACTCAAATTCTTTGAGTATGTAATCTTCACAATTTTTTTAGACAGAATCAAGCATTATCTTTTGTTTTAAAACTTGTGGTGGATTTTCAGCAAAACTTTCTTTTTCAACAAAAATCTCCTTTTATTTTACCACAAAATCATCTTTATCAAAAATCTCTGTTTCACCAGTACTTGTTGAAAGTACTGTTTGTTCATCATCAGTACTTTCCTTCTTAACCCATTTAGTTTTAACTTTTGGTGTAGAGTCCCTTGATCTAGCTACTTTCTTGGAGTTGTAACGTCTTCTAGATTGATAGTAATTAGATCTCCTAGGGTTCCTATTCCAAGAGGTGTTTGGTGAAAACTGAGCAGTACTTTGAGAAAGTACTGTATTTTGCTTAACAGTACCTTGGAAAGTGTTTGAAGGTACTGGAGGTTTTGAAAAAGGTCTTCTCTGGTGAGGGTGCCTGTAGTCTGTTGAGAAGTTGCTATGGTTAACCCTATGTGAATGATTCCAAGTTGGTCTACTCTCCCTTAGTTTTTGCTTGACAGGTCTGTTCTTAGGGAACTTACTTAGGTATTCTGAATGTAAGTCACAGTCCTTAATCAAATGATCAGGACTAAAACAAACGAAATAGAGTTTTTGTTCTGTAATCCCAAAATTTCTTCTTCTATGTGTATTACCAAACCTATCCTAATTTCTAGGTGAATGATTAAAACTATTTTGACCAAAATTATCCCAAAAAGGTTTAGCATGATTGTGAAAAGGTTTTCTTAAAGGTACGGCTGAAGGTGTAGCAGTACTTTGAGGTGTAGCAGTACTTTGAGGTGAAAGTACTTCTTGACTTTTAGCATCATCTACCTTAGGTGTCTCAACTGTTTCTTGTTGGGTTTCAGACCTAGATTGACCAATAAGCTTCTTTCTAAATTCTAGGTTGTCTACACCAAAACGAGAAACATCAGGTCTTATGGGTTGATGACTACCAGTGGGATGTGGGACAGCATGATAACCCTTGTCTTTCTTATATTCTGGAGGTGGTTCACTAAATGATTCCTCATTACTAGATGTGTCAACATAGTTAATAAGCTCATCATCACTAGTGGTTATATCCTCAAAATCAAGGTCATCCTTATCACTAGGTGGGTTTTCTTCTACACTACTGAAATCCATACCAAAACCTAGACCAGTCCTATTGTAAGCTCTTCTTTGTTTTGAACATAAGAAACATGAGAAAGACCAGATTCTTTCCAGGCATCAAACTTTGCTAACAATTCATCTCTCTCCTTAGTCAGTTTCTCAATTTCATAAATCTTACAATTTAACTTCCATTCACTTAATTTTAACTGATAATCCTGTTGTTCATACTTTTCTGCCCAAGCCATTTCATTATTTTCATGTGTTATAATTTTGGCTTCCATAGACTGTAAGGTTATTTGATAACCTGCTACCTCAGACCTAGCTTTTATATAGTTATCTCTTTCAATCACATAACTATTAAGTACTTTTTGATAAAAGTCATGACAATTTGAGCATACCTCAGAGATAGGGGTTGAGCTTGGTGAAGTAGCCATCATAGCAAGTAGAACAGGATCATCTTTACTCTCCATGCTCCAGTCAAAGCTTCCATAACCATCTGTAGAATCCATAGCAGCATGTCCAGGTTCCTCATCGAAATTTGTGCTCCAGTCAAACTCTTCCACAGAATCCTCCACATCTACGATACAGTAGGTTATTGGTTCATCATCAAACTCAGCACTCCAGTCAACCTCTGATAAACTCTCTTGAGCAACCAAAGCTTTTGTTTCAGTAATAGGAATTTCTTTAAGCTCCATCTTTGTTTTCTCAGTTATCTTGTTTGCTTGATATTTAGCAAACCTGCACTCCCTTGCAAAATGTCCAGTCTTTTGACAATTGAAGCATTCAATTTTGGATTTGTCAAAAGTAAAACCCTGTTTTGGTTTGAAGTCAATGCTTTTTCCTGTCTTCTTCATATACTTCTTGATCCTTGCAGTGATCATAGCAACTTGCCACCTGATATCAATTTCTTCAAGAGCATCCTCTTCAATCTGTGAGAGATCTTCTTCATAAGTGATAGGTAGGGAAGCTTGATGTGCAAAGAAAGAGCATACAACTTCATCTGAGTGAATGGTAGGTGTTGGTGTGGCTTGCTGAGCAAAGGTGGGGGTAGAATAGGCAACAGTACTTTGAGTAGGAGAAGCAGTACTTTTGGAGGAAATACTGCCCCTCTTTTCAGATGACAAAAAGGCAATACTGTGAGATTTGGAACTGGTTTGGCCATTCATCTCATGCTCATACACCTTCAGATGATTGTAGAGATCATCAAAGTCCATAACATCCAAACCAGGTTGTCCTCTGATCATTGTAGCTATCACATGTCATGTCGATGGCAAACTCCTTAAGAACTTTAGATTAGCATCTTCAACTGAAACCTCTGCTTTGTATAGCTCCAGCATACTGAGAAGGTTTTGGAATCTGTCATAAGCAGCATCAAGGCCTTCTCTTTCTCCAACAGTGAATGTTTCAAATTGCTGCTTCAACAGATTTCTGTGCATCTTTTTGGAAGCATCATTACCTCCAAACCTTGTCTTGAGAGCAGCCCAGAGTTGCTTTGCATCTTTAGCATCATGGAACTTGAGTAGATGACCATCTGGAATGGCAGACAAGAGAATGTTGAGTGCCTTCTCTTGATTCCTTATTGTTGCTGCAGGTAAGACTGCCTTAGGTGCTTTGGGTTGTCCAGGAACATCAATAGGTTCTGGAACTTCTTCATTACCATTGACAATTACATTCCATAGTGCATGGTCTATAATTGCAATGTACTGCCTCATCTTCATGCTCCATAGGTCGTACTCTCCCTTCTTGATGATAGGTATCCTTAGTGAAGTGATGGATGGTGGTGGAACAGCTTCAGTCGACATCTTTAGGTTTTAGTTAACTAGGTTTTAGGGTTTCTTCTTAGTCAGAGTTTCCACACAAGCTCTGATACCACTTGTTGGATCGATGTACTCTAACCAAACTAACTTAAATAGCTTGTTAAGGGTTTAATAACTTCGGATAAATCCTAAGTTATTAACAATGAAACACTGAGTAATCTTTATTAAGTACGCGGAATTTACTTAACAAATCTAAGAAGAATATAACTTTAACTTTTATTAATAACTCTAAATCTGCTTGTTTTGCAGACTCTTTAACAACTCTAAAACTCTAATAATAATCATACTTTAGGATTCTAAAACATATATCTAAAACTCGTACATCTAATGCCAATCTAGGGGTCCTTTTATAGGCTTAAGGATAACCCTAGTCGGTTTACAATTTGTATCCTTGTACGACAAGTAATCTAAACAAAGAATATTCTAGAATAAACAAAGCTTTCCATAAACGAATATAGCAGTTCTTTAGCTTTGCAGTACTTTGACTTCGACAACAGTACTTTGACTTCTTCTTTAGCAGTACTTTGACTTTTTCTAGTACTTTGTCAATCTTCAGTACTTTAACATTCTTCAGTACATTCATATCCCAACAGGTCATATGAGTCAGGTAAACTTTGAAGTAGAATTTCAGCACGTTCTTGAGGCTCTATTTTACAACTCAAAGATGTGAGCTGAGAAAATAAAGTATTCAGGTTATTAACGTGCTCAGTCACTGAAGTAGATTCCGTCATGCGCAGAGCATAAAGTTTCCTCTTAAGGAAATTTTTTTTGTGGAGCGATCTTGCCTCGTACAGTCGAGCAAGATGATCCCAAATCTCCTTTGCACTTTTCTTCTCCTCTATGCTTGACAAAACTCCATATGCTAATCCCAGATGAAGATTTGCAATTGCATTTCCGTCCATCTCGTCCCATTTATTGTCATCCGTGACCTCAGCTGGCCTTTCATCAATGGCCGCTAAACATTTATCCTTTCGAAGGATAGCCTTCATCTTTAATTTCCACAACGAGAAATTATTCCTATTGAATTTTTCGATTTCAAATTTCGCCGCCATTGCTACAATCACAATCTACTTTTCGACAAAACTATTATTTGTTAATAATAGTAACGAACACCTTTTGAGTGAGTATAATTTTATTTATCTTTTGATGTGGAGGGTCCACTAATTAGTGGCAACCACAGAGCATACGATAAATAATTATACACACACCCAACCTTAGCTCTTGATACCACTTGTTGAGAAAAGTGACACCGGATTGAAGCAAACCCACAACTAAAATATGAAATGTAATAAAAGATGACACACGGATATAACGTGGAAAACCCCAATAGGATAAAAACCACGGGCAAGGAAAGATACGTTTCACTATGATGGAAACTAGGAGTTACACCTTCTTCCTAATTACAAGGATAAACATCAATAGTTATATCTCTTGTATTAGGAGATATCACAAACTCTCTAAAGTTAACTCACAATTACTACCAAGAGAAAGAAAGAAAGAACACTATGTAACTATGTGTTTTTGTGTTCTGAGATGGGATGCAAACTAAAGCTACAAACACATCTATTTATAGCCTTTGTAAAACCACTCTTCCCATGTGAATGAAACGTTAGGCGCATGTTGTTTCATTTTGGTTCATGCATTATTTCCACCTAGGGCCCACCAACTTGGCCACCATCTTTAACAGAACTACTAGAGTTGGCCATAGTATCATCCTAAAAAACAAGACATGGAAAAATGAAAACACACATTTGACATAGATTTTTTTTTGAAAAAAACTATAACGAAATATTATTATGAAAAAGGTTTGATTTCGAACCTTCTTTGTCATTATTGATTTTGAGTATAAACGTTGCCCCCTTTTTACTTTCATTCCTTCCTTGACGAAAACCTTATCTACCACAAAAGAAGTGAAGGCGTTGAAGTTAAATTTAAACACTTAGACCTTTTGCGATTTCCCTGCAAGTCGTAACAAAAAAATGTCTGTTAAGGATCTTGTTAATAAACCCTCCGATCCGGTTTTGCGGATACATTGATGAACTATAAAGTCAAAGGACGAAACTGTAATATATATACATATACAAATAGTAATATACCGAAGATAATAAAAAAAAAAAGTTCACCCGATTTTTCTTTAAGACGAGAGTTGGTGCTAATTCAAAAGCAAGAAAAGAAGCTTTCTTTTCACTTAGATGAAGAAAGTCTTCAGCCATCGGTGCTCCAATTTTCTTAAAAGAAGCTACAAGGGGCTTAATCTGTTCAGCCACATCATTCTTGAACTCGATTGAGCACGTCTCCTTGTTACCCTCCTTCTTACCAAAACACCCAACTTGCACACCTTCTGTATAAGTTTCACACTCCGTGAGAATACTAGACACATGTTTGCGAAAATGCCCAACCACTAAATCCTCGAAATTCTACACGTATCATCCAACAACTTCTTATTACTTAACCATATATACATGTAGAAACACACACATATGCATAAAAATATTCACAAAATAATAACCTTGGGTGGTTTGTTCATGGTATACATCATAGTTTTGAGTGATTTTATAAGGATGGTCTCATTGTATAACAAAGAATACTTTTCTCTATGCATAGAGTTTCTTAATTTAAGAAATGCACGTCCGCTAAAGAAAGGTTTTGAAGAAGCTGGAGCATGTTTGAAGTGTCATTATCCCACATCTTATTCCTCTCGCAGTCAATTGGTGTGAGATGTCTCAAGCAAACTTCACCACACTTGAACACATGTGGATGTATAACAAGACCACCAGAGTAATACCTCACAAGCTGAAATATAGAATTATTCATTGAATAAGTTCAAATGTATTTTTGCATTGTGTTCAAGGACAGAAAAAAGAGAATAGGATGCGTACAGGCGGTTTTTTAGGATACTTGTTTGGGAAAAACAGATCAAAGAAGAAGAGACCATCATGATAAGGAGTTCCCTCCGGGCCGATTATTGCAACTCTTAAAAGATCCATCCTCGACTCATAAACCCTCAGAAACATTTGTCTCTGTAACAAGATACAAGAAACTTGGGAACCCAAAGTTTTGTAATTCAAGTTTTAATTGTATGCTAATGCATTTCAAATAAAGAAAAGGAGGTGACGTCATTATTGGGGCAATAACCCATTCGTATCACCTCCGATCCCCCAACTGCATATGTCCAATTGACCGCTCAAAGAGGGCTTTGGAGAAATAGGTCTTGGGTTCAATACTAGACACTTGAGAAGGACCGTTTTAGCCATCGAAATTTTGACGCACTCCAGAAATTTCATTTTTAAGATTAGTCGTCTTTGATGGAGGAAAGAAATGATTGACAAACTTTTGAACAAGTTCCTCCCAAGTTTCGATGGATCGAGGGGGTTCTTTTTCCAGCCAAATCCGGGCTGTCCCCTCAAGTGAGAATGGAAATAGCATCAACTTGATGAATTTTTGTGGCACATCCTTGAAATTGATAGTTGAAGTAAGGTAAGAGTGAACTCCCCTGTCGGGCCTAAACCGACCTTTTTCTTGGGGGAGCTAGGTAGCTTTGAACCCTCCTTGAACAAGTTTTCAAACAGTTAGTAAAGAAAGGAGGTAGTTTCTGCTGATTAGAATTTTTACTTTAAAGACCTCACGCAGTTTTAAAGCTACCGATTTTGCCAGGAAGAGTTCACAGATCATAACTTGGGTTCTGGATAAAGAGGTTTCGGGAGAAACTCGCCAGTTAACCTGTATACGTCAACCCCCTAGCCTCCACTATGCTTACCCAATAACGGGGTTATTACTGCAGTGGAGGAAAAGAAATAAACTTTACGTAATCGTATGTTAATTTTGAACTTAATGTTTTGAAACCCAAGGGTTCAAAG
>BPTQ01000005.1:258110403-258195539 GCA_019973895.1 Chrysanthemum seticuspe | reverse complement strand
AAAAAAAATCTGGAAAATTATTTTTTTGACTTTTTATATTTATCTTAACTTAAGAAAAATGAAAAATTATTTTTTTGAAACTTTTCTGAATTAATTGGATTAAAAGCTATTTAAAAAGACTAAAAAACTGTTTTTTATTAAGAAAAATAGCAAACTGACCTAGAAAAATATGAAAAATTCAAGAAAACTCTAAAATAATGTTATGAATCTAAGAAAAATAGAAAAACATGTGCTTGTTTGGTGGAAATTGAAACTGCAGTTATAAGTCCTTATTAATAAGCACTTTGAATAAGCACAAGTTACAAACTGAGAACCAAACTTTCACAGAAGCTATATTATGCTAAAAGGAGTCTAAAACAACTTATTACAACAAGCTTTGACCTCTGAATTGCAAACTACAAAGATTTAAGTGTTTTGAGCTTAATGTGCTAAAACAATTTGAGGTTGCTACTTTGAGCTTAAGCACAAGCCAACCAATAAGCTGGAAATCAAAACCAGTTATTGGAACCTAAACTAGACCTGGCTAAGAACCTTTAAACCAAAAACTAGACTTGGACAAGCTCTATTGAGCTTGGGACATACCCTGCAATAAGCTGAGAAAACTCAGCTTTGACTGAGTTTTGTGAACAGGGCATATAAGCCTGTTTGATGAGCTTATTTGAAGCTTTTACAAAATTACTAAAATTATGCAAAAATGACAATAAGAAAATAGACCTGATGAAGTTTTTAAAACCAAAGTTTGACTTGATTTGGCCCAGAGATGAATCAATGAAAAATCATCTTAGTTTGGTGAAAACTGAGATCTTCAACCTTTTTGACTTTTGAGCAGAAATGAAATGTTGACTTTTTTGAGGTTTAATCTTGATTTAATGACTGAATATGATGTATTATGTTAAACTAAGATTACATAAGGCTACTCCATTGATTTCTAAGCACAAATCATACTTCTGGTTTTACAAAGTCCTAACAGATATGGACTTAAGACAGGTTAAACATGATTTTGACTTTAGAGCTATGTAAATGCAATATTATGACTGCAATGAGTTCAAATGAGATAAACAAGCATAAACCAACAAATCCTAACTACTGAATAACCTTCTAATACAGTTTCACCTACTGATCCAAACACACCTTTTTATAACTGTTTTGTAAATTTTAACTAGACTAACCACTGATTTAACTCTTTCAATCACTTAAACTAACTCTAATATCCTAATTACTACTAATTAAACATATTTAATGACCAAAGATTCAAATATAAGCACAATATTAAAACTGCATTAAAATTGAAAATGAGAGAAAAGGCTCACAAGTGTTCAAGCTTATATTGCAGCTTAAACCAAACCCATTACAACTATTCTAATCCATTTCCAATCCAAATCCATCTCTGCAATTCCCCATATCCATTTTCAACCCTGTTTGAACCAAATGTCTTCACAGTTGACTTTTGTTGACTTTGTGACAAATTTGCTTGAAACTGAATTTCAAGTTTACAAAAAGCTATTTGAAGCTTAAATAAACTTGTTTGGACTTAGAATTAAGCTATTGGAAGCTTGAACTTAAGAGATTGAAACTAAAATTTTTAACAGTGAAACTGAAAACATGAAACTTGAATGAACTTTGAATTAAAACTTGAGAATGAGTTATAATGACTAAATAGCTTAGTCTTAGTACAATAAAGCTTGAGATTACAGATTTATAAGCTAATTAAAACATTTAAAGAAAAAACGACATTACATAAATTTAAAAACTAAGTACTACTCTTCTCTCTTGCTTCTCTTCCCTTTTTATACATCAAAATCCTTTCTCTCTCTCCTCTGATTGATTCCCAGCTATAATTGGAGCCATTGGATGACTGAAAATGATATTGGCCATTGGATTGGTTTTGGCGGGAAATGGCTATTTGACCTGTGGCTCTGTGTTTTAGCAACTAGGGGGGGTGGCATTTATTGTGGTGGGAAAGGTGGGTGAGTATGATGATGAGGGGGAGGGATAAGGTTTGAGGTGACTGGAGAGGGGTGAGAGTTGCAGGGCAACTTGGTGAAGAAAGGGGATAAGGTGGGCGGGTAAAGCTGCTTTTGACTTTGTTTGACCAGGGGTTCAAAATAGGAAGGGGTCACAGGATGGGCAGGGGTCAAATGGCAAATGGCAGGGTCAAAATGCTTAGTTAAGTATTACAAGGACTTGTTTTGCACTTTTCTGAAAGATGAGGGACCAAACTTGCCATTTTCTCAAAATTCACACAAGGGTCACTTTTGACAAGTTCCAATAGTACAAGGACTATTTTTGACATTTTCAAATTTTCAAAGGACCATTTGTGACAATTTCAAAACTTGAGGGACTAAAGTTGTAATTTTGCAATTTTTTATCTCAAGGACCAATTTTGACAACTTAAGAATCCCTAGGGACTTAAAATGATATTTTTCTTTATTTTGATTTTACCAGGGACTGTTTTTGACAACTTTTGAAACTTGGGGGACTAAAACTGCCAATTATGCAAACTTGATACGTTTTTCACCAGATTTTGATATTTTTGCATTTAAAACACATAAAACACTTATTTGTGATATTTTTATCATTTTGATGCATTTCTGAGTGTTTTCAGATGTTTTTGCAGTTTAATTGGTACAAAAATGATGAGTATTTAGACACTCATCAGTACTTCTTCACATCTTCATCTCTTATATTTGCATCGTTAGTCCTTTTATACTAACGGCCGTTAGTAAATAACTTAAAACTTGGTTTTCTTACGTTTTCGTCCGCTTTTTTACGTTTTAGTCCGTTTTTTTACAATTTCGTCCCTTTTTTTACGTTTTTGTCTGATTTTTTACGTTTTTCGTCCGATTTTTTACGTTTTCGTCTGTTTTTTTACGTTTTCGTTCGATCTTTACGTTTTCGTCTGTTTTTTTACGTTTTCGTCTCTTTTTTTTACGTTTCCGTCTGATTTTTTTACGTTTTCGTCTCTTTTTTTACGTTTTTGTCCGTTTTTTTACGTTTTCGTCTGTTTTTTTACGTTTTCGTCTGTTTTTTACGTTTTCATCCGATTTTTTACGTTTTCGTCTGTTTTTTTACGTTTTCGTCCCTTTTTTTACGTTTTCGTCCGTTTTTTTACGTTTTAGTCCGATTTTTTACGTTTTCGTCTGGTTTTTTACGTTTTCTTCCGTTTTTTTTGTTTTATTCCAATTTTTTACGTTTTCGGCTGATGTTTTACGTTTTCGTCTGTTTTTTTACGTTTCCGTCTGTTTTTTTACGTTTTCGTCCGATTTTTTACGTTTTCATCCGTTTTTTACGTTTTCGTCCGGTTTTTAACGTTTGCGTCCGTTTTTTTACGTTTTAGTCTGATTTTTTACGTTTTCGTCCGGTTTTTTACGTTTTAGTCTGATTTTTTACTTTTTCGTCTCTTTTTTTACGTTTTCATCCGATTTTTTACGTTTTAGTCTATTTTTTTACGTTTTCGTCCGATTTTTTACGTAAAAAAAAGAATGTAGCCATATAAAATCCTAGTATCGTGAACGACAACATCCAAAAAATGTAGCCATATAAAGTTTAACCAGAACAACGCGCAGGAGTTTAGTTTTTAGTAATAAACATATATTTTTTTTGTGGGGTGATGTTATCCACAAAGCTCTTTAATAGCACATTGTTCAGTTTACAGTCAATTGCCATCCCAACATCCTCAGCCTTGAGCCGCAATCCTTCCTCGATTCTGATTTCCCACATAACCTGCACCGGCTCCTGCATTCCCATAACCGATTCCAACCCCAACATTTCCTTGCTCATTATGTGGTAGATAAGCATTCTGCCTTCCTTGCACGTTTTGCACTACTACCCTTCCATCTTTAACCGTAGCATGATTATGTAGGTTAGGTGTTCCTCAATCCTTTGTTTAGTTTGACTGCAGTGACAAATTTGTGCCATTCGGGATTCATGTTGTTCACAAACTTTGAATTGAGCGGGATATTTGGCATGGTCATCTTGATCTTCCTCATATCATTCACAAGCTTGTGGAATCTCACATAATATTCAGTAACACTTTCTCCTGGATTCATTTTAAAGTTCTCAAAGTCATCATACAATTGAGATTCTTTATCTTCCTTAGTTAGTTCTGAACCAGAGAGAAGCATCTTGACATTATCACAGACAGCCTTGGCTTCAGTGTTGTGATTGATCAGCTTGTAAATGTTCTTTGGTAAACCTTGAAGTATGATGCTTGAGGCTCTAATGTCAGCATCATATCTATTCTTTTCCTTATCATCAAGCTCATCATACATTTTTGGTCTATCCAACCCTAATGTAACATTTCCATCAGTTCCAGTTTCGAGAATGTCCCTAGTCATTCCAATTTGAAATGGTCCTTCATCAATAGACTTAAGGATGTTAACCCCATTCTCTTTTCCTAAGCAATACAATTTGATTCTTTGAGCCCATGAGTCATAATCGGTTCTATCAAGCATGGGAGGACGAGTATCGGATCCTGCTGCTTGAACGTCATCAGCAACGGAAGAAGTGATTGTAGACATGATTACTAATTCCACGGGATTTTACTACTCTTTTATTAAACCTGGAAATAGATTCTTTCATGGGATTTTACTAAATCAAGAGAAAACCTGTTGGAATCACTCCTATAGAATTCAAGTGTTAGTAATTAATATGTAATAGTTAGCTTAATTATGGCTTTTATGTTAGTAATCAAGGCTAGGATCATATAGAAAGCCCATGAGCCTATGCAAAGCCCAATAAGGAAATGATGGGAACTTGGTGTGTTGCCCTAGTTCCCTCCTATAAATATCTCATGTAAACCATCCTTAGATGGTTGGTTGTTCACTTCTAATATATTCCTACGCCTAAACCTTTCTCTCTTTATATTCGTGTGTGTATTAGAGTGTTCATCCGATCACCTTATCTCTTATTTCTTATATTGATTCTTGTGTTACTAATATGGTGACCTAACAGTGGTATCATTCGCCATCTAGTTGGGTGAAATGGTTTGTTTTTGTCTACTCGTAAGGTCTCACGTTTTTCACTTTTATCACGCAAAAAGCTTTCATTTTTCACTTAAAAACTCAAGATTCTTGTACTTTTAAGGTTATTTGGTGTTAAAGTTTAAGTTTTTGGCAAAAAGTTTGAAACTTTACGTGTATTTCATTGATTTTAAGCTTGATTTGGTTCGTGCATCCTTTCTTACGCATAGAGTGAAAAGAAGTTTTGGATCATCAAGTTTCAAACTTTCTTGTTGTTTTGGTGATTTTGAAGATGTTTCATCATAAAAATCAGGTTTTCAAAACATTTTAGTGCATAAAAATCATGCTTGGAAAAACTGTCCTTTTTTACGCATAAGGAAACCCTTTTCTTACGCATAAGAAATATTCTTCAACGATCTTCAAAGCTTGTGGTAACTCAGTGTTTTTCTTGCTTGGATAAGCCTGAAAACACTTCGACTTTGGATATCTTTTACACTGGTATAAGTGTAAAGGATTTTTGGGTAAAACCCTAGTTTTACGCCTAAGCATAAAAGCTTACGAGTAAACATCTTACGCATAAGCATTTTCTACGCATAAGCTTATCTTACGCCTAAGGAAATATTATGCATAAGGTTCTTACTTCTAAGCCTTTGGTTTACGCCTAAGCTAAGGTCTTCTCAAGTCTACGCGTAAGCTTATCCTACGCGTAAGTTCTATTCCTACGCGTAAGGTTGGTTTCTTACGCGTAAGGCACCTTCTACGCATAAGCAGGTTCTACGCGTAAGGTTTCCTCTACGCATAAGCTGGTTTTCTATGCCTAAGCACTTCTTCAACAAACAACAAGTTTCACTCGACTACAAAGATCCATCAACACAAGTTATCAAAAAAAAAGTTTTTTGGCGGGAAAATTTGAGTAAAATTTAATTTCTACAGGAGACTAAACGTTCCATTTTTACGCGAAATTCAAATTTTGGTTTAACTGCGAAAATTTTGGTCAAAAATTCAAATTTTTATGCTCAAATTCAAAATTTTCGGGTCAAATTTGGCGTCAAATTTGTCAAAACTCAATTTTTTCTTACAATCTTAAAATTGGATTTTATAGTGAATTTCAAATTTTGGGAGAGAAAATTTTTCAAAATTATTTTTGGAGGGAAATTTTGAAAATCACTATATCGGCCTTTCAAGTATGATGACTTCACAAATCTCCTCACCTTCCATCTACTGCTTAAAACCTTCATCACCAAACCTTGCTACTAATGATTCTGAAGATGAAAAGGCATTTGTGGAATTGTACGAAGGATGGATTGTTCTGAAAGAGAAGTTGAACTCAATAATTAACAATTCCAAGCGTCAGACATCATCAAATTCCTGAAATCCCGCAGTCGTGCAAGGTGAAAGAGTTGATGTACAAGGAAGGAATGCTCAAAGGGTTGTTGGGAATGTTGTGATTACTTCAACTGTCGGTAATGCAGACAATGAGGTTACAGCATTGGAAAAGCAGGATGACAGCAGCAGATCAGGGGAAGATATCATACCCATCTATGACACAGAGCCCAACTTTGACAAAGAACAAATGGTTGAGGAAGATATCTTACCCACATATGACATTGACACAGAACAGATGGTCGAGGTACAATCTACTGTTGATCATATTCTGCCTGCAAATGCGAAACAACAAACTGAGCAACCTGATTTCAGAAATGAAGGAGAGGTTGACCAGTGTGTTGCACAATGTCTAGAGAACTGTCTTATGTCTGAGCCCTATCTTGCAAACAATTCAACTGAAACGTCAAATCAAACTCTTGAATCTGAAAACATTCTTCTCAAAAACACCATTGCTCAGTTTCAAAAAGATTTTTCAAAACTTGAGGCTCATTGCATCTCTCTTGAACTTAAAATGCAAAACAAAATTTTAAACTCTGAGCCAAATAGTAAATCTTTGAATGAACAAAGTAATCGTGTGGATACATTAGTAAAAGAAAATGAGCATTTAAAGGCTCAAATTCAAGCAAAGGGGCTTGCACATGTTGCTTTACAAAACAAACTGAGAAGATTAACTGACAAGAGTGTGGATACTAATTTTTCAAAACCAACAATCTTGGGGAAATCATCTCTTCAACCTTTCAGAAACCAATCAGTAGTTAGACAACCAACTGCATTTAAATCTGAACGGTCAAAATCTTCAAAACCACGGTTTGCCTCCCAAGTTGTTGAGAATAATCATTTGTCAAAACCAGTCACTCCACATTCCTGTCCTAAGAATAATGCTTCTGTTTCTGTTATACTTGTTTCTGTTAAACCTCAACAAGTGACTGCTTCTGGCCATTCTATGATTAGTTCGAAAACAATGTCTAAACCATGCATCAAAAATCAATATTCATATGACTTGCACAAGAACTATGATCTAGAAAAGGCTAGGAAAAGGGCACTACTCCAAAAGGATGGAATCTTAGGTTCACGACCTGGTGTATCACCTTCGAGTGTATTACTGAACACTGCTTGTAGTAGCAAACCAAAACCTAAGTTTACTCAACAAATAGTTAGAAATAAACCCGTTGATCTAAAAGTAAAATTTCAGAAACCTAATAGGTGGATCAATATAGGACGCAGACTCTTCCCAACAGAAGTTTCAACATCCCCTAGATCTAACCTTAGATGGATACCAACGGGTAGAGTTTACAAAATTGTTAGTATTAGGTGGATTCCTACAGGCAAGATACTAAGTAGTTGCACCATCCCTGAGGCAGGAAAGGAAGTCATCAAAATAGCATGTTCAGGTGTCAAGAAGATAATTGACACTACATCTTTATGCTTCTAACATCTGGAACCCAGTTACACTTGGGGATCCATGTTTTCTCTTTCTTGCCCCCTTCTATTTTCTATACAGATACATGGCTTCTAAGTAACACAGCTTAGGACCCGTTTCTCACCGCGAAAATTTAAATGATCCATCAGCTACTCCACCATTGTACTTAATCGTCAAGAATTGGAAACATTGCTTGCTCCTCTGGTTAAAGATTCTGTCAAAAGTCGTGCTTTAGATGTATCGAATGTTTCCGCTGCACAACCTGACTATACTCTAATTTCAGATACACCTGAAACTACCACAACATCCATTGCTGTAGATGCACCTCCAATCGAATCTCTGACAACAGAAGAACAAAATGCTTCCTACAACAATGACACAGCTGATGATCAACATAATGAACAGAGAATTTTTTATCAGCAGTTGATTCTCTCGTGATATTTATGGTACTTCACACTTGCTCGATTAATCGGACATACATGGTTTCGCTGTCTCCTTATACATGGTTTCGCTGTCTCCAATTCATCATCAACATACGTGGTGTATGATTCTGATTCAATGAAAACATCGGGGGGAAGATAGTGTAGGTGTTCATTGTTTCCTTGATGTCGTTTGCGAAAACCCGATCTCCTCTTGGATTTCTTCAATTAGGGGGAAGAAATGAGACGATCTGTGGTTCAAACGTCTCACTTTGGTGTTATCGTCTCACTTTCTCAGGGTTATCGTGTGTGAAGTTACCTAAATATGATGATATGATGCCTCACACTCGGTCATTTTATCGAGAAATTGCATACTCACATGTCATTATTATTCCGATAGACCGCAACATTCAGGGGGAAGTCATTTAATTTCGTCTTTTGTGGTTTGTTTGGTGTGAAGCATCTACATACGTGAGAAGATCTTGTTGATTTCTTGTATGTTACCCCCGAATGGATTTTCCACAATAAGTCAGATTTACATTGTGTGGTTTACTGCTCATCTACAAATTCCGCTACGTACTGAAAACTATAAAAGTTAGAGGAAATGTCGACTTCATCAAAGTTTCAAATCTGCTAAAGACAGTTGTCAGTTTGGGGGGGAAGCTGATTCATAAACTTCGTCAATCAAGGGGAAGCTAATCAGTTTCATACTTATTACATCATCTCTCTGTTTATATTCATTATGGCTTCTGAGCATAACAGCTTGGAACCCGGTCATAACCGTTTAAACTTCCCTCAAACCCCATCATCAGCTGAACCTAGTTTACAACTAACTCGACGTCAAATGGAACATCTATTTGCTCCTCTGTTTAATGATGATATTGATGAACGTGCACCAGGTGTATCCAATATTTCCGCTGCTCAACCTGATCAGAATCCAATACTTGATACACCTGCTAAAACAACTACTGTTGAGGAAGCACCACCAGTTGATTCTACAACAACAGTTGAACAAACCGCATCCAACGACGCTGAACCATCTGATGATCTTCTGAACTATGATGTACCACCACCTGCAGATTATGATCCAAATGCGTTCTTCAACCCTTTTGCAAATGCTTCTGCTACTTCTGATCTTGCGGAATCATCTACAAGTCATTTGAATCCTCCTAATCTGCAGAATGTATATCAAAATCAACCCTCCACACATCGTTGGACAAAAGACCATCCTCTTGTGAACATAATTAGCAACCCTAATCAACCAGTCGTAACTAGACAACGCCTTCAGACTGACGGTGAACACTGCATTTATGCACTTACCGTTTGCCAATCTAAACCCAAAAACATTAAAGAAGCAATGACTTATGACAACTGGATAGAATCCATGCAAGAAGAACTTAATCATTTTAAATGTCTTGAAGTATGGGAATTGGTTCAAAAACCAACAGGGGTCTATGTTATTGGTCTGAAATGGATTTGGAAAAACAAATTAGATGCTTACGGTACTGTTATCAGAAATAAGTCACGTCTGGTGGCTAAGGGTTATAGACAGGAAGAAGGTATTGACTTTGAAGAATCATTCGCTCCGGTTGCTCGTCTTGAGGCTGTTCGGATATTTCTGGCATTCGCGGCTCACATGAACATCACGGTCTTTCAGATGGATGTCAAAACTGCTTTTCTGAATGGGAAACTGAAAGAAACGGTCTATGTCAACCAACCAGAAGGATTCGTTGATCCAGAGTTCCCGAACCACGTTTACAAACTGAACAAGGCTCTCTACGGTCTCAAACAAGCCTCTCGGGCGTGGTATGATAAGTTATCATCCTTTCTTATTGCCAATAATTTCACTAAAGGCTCGGTCGACCCAACACTTTTCATACAATATCACGGGGAACACATTTTAATCGTTCAAATTTATGTGGATGACATCATTTTTGGGTCAACACATCTAAAATACTCAAACGCTTTTTCAAAACTTATGAAAAAACATTTTGAAATGTCCATGATGGGTGAACTTACATTCTTTCTTGGATTTCAAGTTCATCAATCACCCCGTGGTATTTTCTTGAGTTAGTCCAAATATGCCCTTGAAATTTTAAACAAACATGGAATGACACGTTGTGATACCTATGCCACTCCAATGGCACACACTAAGAAACTGGATGCTGATTTACATGGGAAATTGGTTGACCCTACCAAATACCGAAGTATTATTGGGTCTCTCATGTAATCAACAGCCAGTAGACCTGACATTGTATTTGCTGTATATCTTTGCTCCCGTTATCAGTCAAGACCAACTGAAACTCACCTCTCTGAGGCTAAAAGAATCCTCCGATGCATCAAGGGAACCATTAACTTGGGAATCTGGTATCCGAAGGATTCTTGTTTTGAACTAATAGCTTTTTCAGACGCTGATCACGCAGGATGCTTAGATTCACGAAAAAGTACTTCAGGAGCTCTACAATTTCTTGGTGATAAACTGGTGTCATGGCAATCGAAGAAGCAGGATTGTACATCGTTGTCCTCAACTGAAGCAGAATATGTAGCCATGTCGGTGTGTTGTGCTCAAGTCATTTGGATGAGAACACAACTCAAAGACTATGGTTACGTATTTAACAGAATCCCAATGTACTGCGACAATCGAAGTGCTATTGCGATCTCGTGCAACTCTGTTCAACATTCGAAATCAAAGCACATCGATCTTCGATATCATTTCATCAAGGAGCATGTGGAAAAGGGTACCGTTGAATTATACTTTGTGGGTACTGAATACCAACTGGCAGATCTTCTCACCAAAGCCTTGGCTCCTGCTAGGTTTACTGAGTTGGTCCACCGGATTGGTATGCGGTGTTTGACTCTAGAGGAACTAGATGAACTTTTAAAACAATCTTAAAACCAGTCAAACACCAAAACCTCTTTTGTAAATATTTTTTTCAAAAGCAAAATACAAAAATATAAAATCAGATAAAATCCAAAAATATTCTTCTATCTTAATTTCTATCAAATAATAACATCGCAAGTACAAATCTTCAGTCAACACTGTGTTCCATCAAATCATTCACAATTTTTCCCGTACAAGTGTTGAGGGGGAGAAAGTAAATATTTTTCTGTTTCATAAAACCTTGTACTTGCATGTTACCATTAATACGTTGTTTCTTATTAAGTGGTGGATACTTTATCATGTAAAATACCCTCCTCGAACTCAATTGTTTACAAAATTCATTATTTCAAATGTCAAGGGGGAGTATCGTCATGTTTCTTGCCTAAATATGTTTTGTGTAACCAAAATGGGAGTTAAATGATCTTGGTTGGAACCTCTTTGAGGTTAAGGGGCCAAATGTGTCAAGTTTGAAAAATTAATTTTAACAAAAACATTCTCATAACACATTCAATGCATAAAACTGATTTTGGAAAATTGTTCACTCGAACGAATTGGGTGTTTATGCATAAAAGTGTTTGGATTGAAATGAGTTATGTTAAAACCTTTCTTAGTGTCTATTAAACTTGTTTCAATCGTCCAAAACCATCCAGAATCTTAAATTTCATTAATTTGAATTATAGGGTTCTTGCGCTCATTTAGGGTCTTTCTATTCTGTGATATGTTATTAGGTGGTCAAGAAAGTGTTAGAATAAGTATATATGCATGTTTTGAACCTTTAAATTTGCCCAGAAACATCTAAACTGTAACAATTTAAGTTTTAGGTTTTTAGGGTTCATCTCCCATGAATCTTCTGATTCTGTGAAGGAAATATGTTAAATCTTGTTCCATTGCACTCATATGACATCTAGAACACTCCAGAAACATTCTTGTTTGATTTGTGTGGCTATATCTCTTACGCATAGATTAAGGGTTTAGGGTTTAAGTAATTTTACGCCAAAGTCTTTTTGTGTGTATCTGATATGTTCTTGTGCTTATTTTGTGTTCTAAAAGATGTTTGGAATTAACTGCAATCAAGTTTTCATGTTTATGTTTAACACGTTATGCATAAGAGGTCTACAGTGGATTTCGCGTATCTTGGAGAGATATTCGTAATCAAGGCTTGTTACGCATAAGCTTTACTCTTACGAGTAAACTTTTCGCATAACATCTAGCTTATTCCTACGCATAAGCCTAAAGCCTTTGAACTTGTCTTACACGTAAGAAACACTTACGCATAAGCTTGGTCTTACGCTTTAGCTTACTCTTACGCATAAGCTCCTTTCTTACGCATAAGGATCCTTGTTACACCAAAACCATTGTTCACTACATTTTGGCCTATTACGCATATGTTACTTGTTAAATGTTACTAATAAGTCACTAATATCTAATTTTACGCTCATGCTTACAAAAGTTAATATGTTGTGTTTTAAGTGAAGATTTGGACTTTGAAATTTCAAAATTAACACGTTCACATAACTTATCACTTCAACTTCAAACAATTGGACAAATGTGACTTAGGACTTGTAACTAACATAAACATGTTACCATCAAACAAGGAATTAGATAATAAATCAGACTAAAACAAACACATTGTGTTTCCATATGTATGTCTTTTTTGTCTAATATCTTTCAGATCACAAAATGGCTGCAAATCAAGCAAACATCAATGCCCCAGTTGAGCTCTCGATGGCATACACATTCCCAGCTGGATACGACAAAACAATTGGCAAGAACAATCTCCGTGTCGACTTCAACAATTTCATATGCTCTGAATCATCTTGCAGATTTGCTGTGGACATCCTTCTGCAACATCCATTCAAATTCATGCTCACAAAGTCATCCTGATGATGAGTATGATTCAATGCATGAGGTAATACAATTTCGTAAGACATTAAAGCAGAAATGGATGGAATACCATGCTTCAACCTTTCCGGTTAATCAACCTGGTGGGGCAGGAGGGTCAAGCAGTAGTCCTCTACTTATGGAAGATCCATTGCAAACAACTCTTACCCCATCCGATCCGGTTAATCAACCCGGTAAGGATCAGGGTGTCACTGTCACTACAACTATTGAAATGAAGCAACCACAACAATAACTAAAGCAACCGCAAAAAGAAAAGCATGGTGAAGATGTGGAAATATATGACGAAGGAGATTACGATCATGATAAGGATGAAAGAGTCACTGATGATGATAATTTTGTGGCTGAAGAGGAAATGATGCGAAAAGAGGCTGAAGAAGCTGTTAGAGCTGAAGAGGAAAAGTTAAAGAAGGAATCAGACAACTACATAGTTGACAATCCAACACACATACCTCAACAGTCTTCTGAATCACCTTTTGACACTTCCACCAAACCTAAATCATCATCTCAATCATCACCTCCATCAACAAAAGAAACAACTAAGTCAACAACAAAATATGTTAAGAAGGCAACTCCATCAAATGATTCGACAAATGGTTAAGCAGGTTTTCACCACTACACAACAAGCTACACAACCACCACCATCTGATCAACCAAGGGTTTCAGAAACTACACCACCAATGGAAAGAACCGGTAATCACTCCATATACATTGGTGGTGAGGATCATGTGTGGAGTTTTTTAGAACTCCTTTAGATCATTTTGAGCCTTAGGGTTTAACAATAACAATGACAATACGCAGCGGATAAATCAAAACATAATTGTTATTGACACAAGGTTTTCAATCACTAACACTAACTAATCTTAGACGTTTATAGGAACACGTCTAGATAACTAAACTAATAACCTAGGCGTTTACAAGACTATACGCCTAGGACACACACACACCTTTACTAGACGTCTACATTATGGAAGACATGTATTTAAAACCTACACCTATGTCCTCTTTATATAGTAGAGGATTAGGGTTTACAAAATACTACAAAGGACTAATAAATAAAATTTCTTTTGTAAGCAAGTCCTTCCATCTTTTTGTAGGTTTCCTTCTTGTCGTATTAAGTCCCTCTTGTTTCATTCTTTTTGTCTTATCAACTCAAACGTATAATTCCCAACAATCTTCCCCTAGTTGATAATGACAAAATCATTCTTGAACGAACTTCCCTAGACGAAGTAGAGAAATTGAGATCAGGGATCTCACCATGAATGAAACAAGTATGTCTTCCTTTGTCTTCCCTTTAATCCATGCCATGTCACTCAAACATCTCTTCCCCTTTTTGTTATTATCCAATTAGGGAACGTATGTAAATAATGATCTTGAACACCATTAACCAATATCACACTCCTAATCCAAGACTTCCAATGTTTAAAATCACCCACCATTACGCACCATAAGAAAAATGGACCCAAAACAGTAGAAAACTCCAACTAACAGTAGTAATAATGATCAACAATAGTAAAAATCAAACACTTCCCCTTGAGTGATGCATGTAGATGGTTAAACACTTAACAATAAGCTTCCCCTGAAACCCATATGTTAACCATCTTCTTGATTCTTCAAATCTGTAGGCTCCATGTAATGATCACTAATGAAGAAAACTAAGTATAACCAACTTGATGAAGAAGTAAAATAACCCAAACTTGTATCTTATATCTTGCACTATAGATGACATTGAACGTATACCTATGTATAGGGAGACCTCAATCTCTTGACGATAATCACTGAGCAAAATAACGTAACTCCTTTAAGTGATAGCAAACCCTACTTGCTAGATTTACCAAGTCTTAGCTACAACATAAACGTACGAACAAGTTACCTCCATCTAAAAGGTATAATAAAACACTTATCCAAGAAACTCCACTTCATCATCAAATAGGTGATAAAAACCTTTCTTCGTAATCAATTTAGCAAATAAGAATGAGCCATTAGAAAACGTTTAAGAACAAATTTCCAATCTTGTGTGTGTAAACCAAAACTCTTGTGTGTGTCATTCGATATCCTTCAAACCATCTGAACTTCCCCTCAAATTCAGAACCATACTAGAACCAAAAACAATTCGTTCTATCCGATATCGATCAAAACTAGCAGCACTTTAAAACAACGACCAGTACTTTCAACCTATACGGGCAGTACTTTGAAACCTCGAACAGTACTTTGTGAAATCAGCAGTACTTTGACCAAAAGAGCAGTACTTTGAACATAAACAGCAGTACTTTGATCATAGAGCAGTACTTTGAATAAATCCTAACAGTACTTTGAAAACTCACAGCAGTACTTTGAAAACTCTTTTTGCAGCCAACTTCGACAGCATATATCTTTCATATAAAAGCTCAAATCGACAATCCCTCCGGTGGAAAGTTAGATTATCATATAGAGAACGTCCACCTAAAATTTCATTACGATCCAACGGTTAACGAAAAAGTTATGATCATTTCAAAACAGTGCTGTAGTAACCTTACGAAAAAAATTTCAGTTTCAGCAGCAGACTTCGACAGGTTATAACTTTTGATTGAGAGCTTAGATCAACAATCCCTTCGGTGAGATTAAAGATAGATATACCAAGAAGCTCCGGTTCCAATTTTAGCCCGATCCAACGGTTCATTAAAACGTTATGATGTTTTTAAAACATTGCTGCAGATAGTTGCGAATTTTGTATAACCTCGATTTTCTTCATTCTTTTTCGCCAAGAAACCTTGTGAATCCCTAGGTAACGAGCTCCCCAAGCTCTGATACCAATTGTGGAGTTTTTTAGAACTCCTTTAGATCGTTTTGAGCCTTAGGGTTTAACAATGACAATACGCAGCGGATAAATCAAAACATAATTGTTATTGACACACGGTTTTCAATCATTAACACTAACTAATCTTAGACGTTTATAGGAACACGTCTAAATAACTAAACTAATAACCTAGGCGTTTACAAGACTATACGCCTAGGACACACACACACCTTTACTAGATGTCTACATTATGGAATACATGTATTTAAAACCTACACCTATGTCCTCTTTATATACTAGAGAATTAGGGTTTACAAAATACTACAAAGGACTAATAAATAAAACTTCTTTTGTAAGCAAGTCCTTCCATCTTTTTGTAGGTTTCCTTCTTGTCGTATTAAGTCCCTCTTGTTTCATTCTTTTTGTCTTATCAACTCAAACGTATAATTCCCAACATCATGTCATACCTGAGCCCCAACCTGAACCTTAACCGAAATTCAGATCAAGTACATTACTGCACTCCTTGTTTTCATACGCATCAAAGAGCGTGTGGAAGATATCCACCTCGGGGTCGAATCTTACCAAAATTCTACACTTCAACGGAATCAATCAAGAACCTCAGTACAAAATCGTTCATAATCTAAAGTTTGGGTTTATCTACCGAAGTGAAAATCATCATACTTGCTTCTTGGCTTTCGATGAAATTCACAAAGTTCTATGACGCCACCCTAAAGATGGTTCGAGATGGATTTGAATATCGTTTGAAGGACATTGAGTTAGGTATAATTCAGATGAAGAGATGGAATTCAAAGGATCGCAAGGATGTTCGTTGATTTATAACTAGGATTGATGAAAGATTGATTCATTGGGATCAGATACAACGGTTGGAGAGCTATGTGGGAGGATGACTGATAAGGTTTTAAAAGGTACCTTTTTGAGGGGTCGTTTAAGCCCTTATTTGATCACTTTTGTATCCGTTATTGCTTAATATCGTTCCTTTTCACTTTTTAGGTCTCTTGAAGGCAAAATGCTGGAATGGCACTTATTTGGACGAAAAGGCGCGAATATACAAAGAAAATGGCCAAAGTCAGAATCGAGACACTCAAAGCTGCTGAAAACATAAGGTGACGGTGTCACAGCTTATACGCGACGCCGTCTCAGAGGATTTTGTGACGGGACAGAAGCCAAAACTCCTATTTTCAAGTGACGACGTCAAGTTATAAAGTCGCAACTCAGACGGCCTAGATGCAATCCAGACGGCGTCAGAAGCTGAAGAGGACGGCGTCACAAGCATAAGGTGACGCCGTCGCAAGTCTAATGTGGCCAAGACGAAACCCTAATGACGGCGACACGACGGCGTCACAAAACATAAGGTGACGTCGTCGAATGTGTAATCTTATATATAGAATCCGAATTTATCAGTATTAGTGTGTAGTCTTTTGGAGTAAAAACTTAAACCGAACCAAGGTTGTCTTGTACAGTATTTTAGGGTTCCAAACCCTATCTTACACCAAGATAAGTGTTTTACTTCATTAATACAATTATGTCTTTGATTATTTGTGTGTATGCTTGCATGTTCTCCATGTCCGGCTAATTTATTTGTGTGTTTGCTTAGGGAATATGAAACTTAATTATTGAATATTGATTGGTTATTTCTTATCTTAGTTGATTAATGATCTAGTAATGCGATAGGTCATTCGTTGTGTACTTAATGCTTGATTAAATCTTTGTGAACCTTAGAATATAACTCCTTGAGTAGTTGTAAGCTAAACCATCCAAAGAGTGCCTTAAAGTAAGAGTTTATTATCCCTAGTGGGTTTTGTAGACGAGACCCTTTGGTAAGTTCAAAGAGTTAGGGAGAAACGCATACCCTACAACCTTAGACACACAACGCAACTAAGAATAAGGACGTGACAATTCAACCACCAATAGGAGATAATTAAGGAGTAGTAAAACCTAAGTAAACACATCTTTAAACTATCATACGAGCACACAATAATTAGACATAAACTACATACACCTTAGATTAGATAATTAGATAAGTAGAGTAATCGGTAGCAATACCAACCCCCCAAATCCAAATCTCGAGATTCGTACCTTTCCGTTCCTTAAAAAATTATAAAAAGATAAAAAAATAATCTTCCTCAACCCCAACCTTAGCGTAGTAACTTCTCACTAGCATTCATATTCCCCTAGAGAACGATATCAATACCCGTGGCTTACCCTAATACTACACTACAACGATTAGGTTCACTACCTAGGGTGTTGAAAAACTTGCTCGACGAAAAGGAAGTTCCTTTGACCCCGAACGACGCGTGTAGCATTATCAAGTTTTTGGCGCCGCTGCCGGGGAATAGAATAGCTAGTTAGTAGTCCACCTCATTTAGGTTTCTTTGCTAGATTCCTATCAAGTGCGATTTTTTCTTTTTATTAGCTTCCTTGTAGTCTATCCCCCTTCTTCGTGTTTGTGTTCGTAAAACCCTTTTCATTTGTCGCTATGGCAAGTGAAATTGCATTTGAATCATTAACAAATGAGGAACAATTGAATTTCACAGATTGGATTGGTTTTTATTGTTCTAATGAATTTGTGAGTGAACTTAGAGATATCCAAAAGGAGAAGGGTGTAAGGTTGGATGTGATAAATTTTGTGCTTGTGTGGCTTCTATTAAACGATCATTGTTAGAATCAACTCCTTCTAGTGAGACCCTCTGGAAAAATTTTAAGAAAAGCGTCCTAAGTATAAACCGTCAGTTGTTACAACTTGAGGAAATGGATAAGGAGGATTTATCTAACCTTAGGCATCATGATCAAAAAGACCTAGTTTTTAAGAACATGGAACCTAAACCCGAACAAGATTGTGAGATGGTTGAAACTAAAATACTTAGTTGCATGTGTGGGATAGATTTCAAAACATATGACACACGTGAGGAATCCTTTAGGCAAATAGAACATAGTAGTCAAGTTTTTGAGAACAATTCTTATGAATCGGACCAAGAATTTGAAATGGCCAAAGAAGGATTTGAGATGCTTAGGAGTGCATTTGGGTCAGATCATACTAAACATTCAGAAGATCTAGATATAATGGAAAATGAGGTGGAAACTCCAAGCCCACAAGCCCTACCATCACTTGAGGAACACACATCGCCTATAACTTACCCGGAAGAAGTAGAAGAGACTATAGGAACCCCGATTGATATAGAACCTTTGGACCAAACGCGACTAGAGAATGTAGGTTTAGATGCTTGTTGTCGTGACCTCTCTCTTAGTCCTAGGGAAGTTCCTAATTTTGATGAACCGGAGCCTCAACCAAAAACCTTACCCAATTTTCCGTCTTTAGATGTGAATCTTGGAATTGAATTAGGCCCCAATCCACCCATCAAAATAAATAAGCCGGGTAGTTGCTTGATAAAGGTGGTAGATTCTAGGCCATGTAGAGTGGAAGCTAATATAGGAGTAACCCATGACCTTACACACTTATATCACCCATTCATGGTTGATAACAAGAAACATTATGGGTTTAAACCGGGTTTATTAGGTCAAGATGGATCCTTAACTAAGAATCTTTTGAAGTTGATAGACGATGATCCATTTTTAGAAGAGAGATTTGATTCACCCGCTACACCAATTGAATTAGGTAAGGTTATAATGAATGGAGCACACTCCTTTGAGCATATAAATCACCCATCACCCTCTCCCCACGTAGCAAATTTCCACCCTAAGGGTGTGTATTGCTACTATCACCCGCACTTAAACTTAAGTGTAGGGAAAACTTCCCCTTTATCTGTTAAATAAGGGTAGAGTCAGGCTCGTGACTCGAACAAAAACAAGCGATTCTTGGGAGGCAACCCATGTGTATTTGTTTTTCATTTTCATTTTTGTGTCGTATATCTTTTATTAATTGTTTATTCTCATGTTTGAATTTGTAAAAATGCTTTATTTTGTCTTTAAGCTCGTCGTAATTACATATAAAGGTATTTTACATAAGGGATAAGTGTAGGGAGGATTACACACGTTTTCAAAAGAAACATGAACATGAGAATTACAATTATTTAAAAGATATACATGTGTGTTTGTTCGAGTCAAATGCTTGTATCGAGTCATAATGGATATTTTGCAGGAAATTTTTAAAGATAAAAAATTTTCAGAATTTTTTCCAGAAAATCGCAGACCAGTTTTTGTCAGAATAACCTGACGGCGTCAGGATCGCAACCTGACGGCGTCAGGAAGGAGTAAAAACAACAGATTGCTTTTTTCTCGTTTTCTGAGCTACTTATAAAATTTTGGAATTTTCTAGGTCTTAATTTTCCAGAAATTCTGTAAACATCCATTTCACAAGCATTATATCCTAGTTTAAATCGAGTCTTATATATATTATTACCGCCTATTTTACGCGAAGGTTTCGTTTATTTTCTTCAAGTGTGCAGGTTTTATTTATCAAGAAGAAGATACATAAGGTTGGAAGGAGCTTTTCACGCATACAATCTTCTTGGAAAGGATTTAACCACTACTTTACACACGGATCCTACCGAGCTAATCAGGGGAGTACTAGTTTCTTTCGTTTTTAATTACCTTCCATTATCATAACTTTGATACTTTCGGGGAACATTGGGGACAATGTTCAGTTTAAGTGTAGGGAGGGAAAATAAAACGGGAACTTTGAAACTATGTTTATCCTTGATTATTTGCTTTATCCAATTGTATTTGTGTAATAAACCATGAGAAAATGTCGGTTAGGGTAATTTTGGCACCAAATTTGAAATTTTTCATGATATATAGGAGTGGGCCATTAGTCTTAACAAAAGCGTCTCACGGATAGGAAGTTGCATGACTAGCACAAAAACCCTTTACCACCTAAATTCCACCCAAAATGTGAGGATCGCCCTTAGATTAGTAGGAATTAAAAGCATTCATCTTTAATGCTTAGAGTGTGAACCGGTAGTATAATAGATTCTAGAACTTGTTTTGTGATGCATCCCGAGATCGCTAGTAAGACTACACTTGTGTAGTTAGGAATAACTAAATGATAAGAGGCATTAGGATAACCCTTGTTTGATACCCGTAATATAATTACTTCTTCCACATCGGTTGAGTAATTCCCCACACCTTTTGCGTTGTACTCATCTTTAGTACACGATACCCCTAGTTAACCCCTCAGAGCCTATCCTTTTCGCGGTTCTCGTGATGTTTCGGTTTTTTCGGAATATCAATGAAGAGCATTGTTTACACCCCACCCCCAAATATACACCCAAATCGCCTTAGCCTACCCTGTATGCACTCACTTTTAGTGCATTATTGTTATCACCCTAAACCCTTAGTTCAATTATCTGGTTGCTTGCATGAGTTGCTAAGTCGAGTCATATCCTTTGTATACAGTTTTGGGACGATTGGGATTCATGGGAAAAGTTAAAGTTTATGAAATGACGGGAAGGGAACGTTAAATTCAAATTCCCTTTGTTTGCATAATAATGTACCCCAAGTGTTTTGATCTTTTCAATTCGGGTCAAATTAGTGTTAGACTAATAAAAAAACTCAAGTGTAGGGATGTGCCTATAAATCCCTATCATTTTGATGTTACCGTAGAGGATGGTAGAGTAAAAGTGTATGAAAAAAAAATCGAAAAAAAAGAGAAAAGAAAAAAAAATAATAGAGTGAAAAAAAAAAAAAAAAAAAAAAAAAAAAAAAAAAAAAAAACATACGGGCTACTATCCCACATCTATCCTTTAAATTTATGTTTGTTTATTTCAGTTAGCTAGAGTCTAGAGTGTCCAGTCTTGGCTTAGCAACGCCATTCTTCGTATGCTTTTAACATAGAGATTTTTGACTTGCCACCACTAAATAGCCTATCCCACCAAACCCTTTGTTTCCCTACCGTAAGCCTAACGTTACAACCCTTTAAAGACCTCTTTGATAGTATTTTCTAGGTGCTTACGCCAAAGCGATGGAGGTTTGATCTATTCTCAAGCCTATGGTAATCTATGTACTAGGACCGGTTAATGAGTGTTTATCTTCCATTTCCAATTTGTTATATTTCATATACACCCGAGAGAGATGTGAGTATCCAAACACCCCATGTGAGGTGCTAGTATGTAATTTCCGTGCTTGTTATGACTTTTGCGGGGCTTATATGTGTTGTGGACCGTTTTAAACCAATGCTTCATGATCCCTAACTTATAAATTAATTGGCTAAAAGCACATTTGCTTGAGGACAAGATAATACCAAGTGTAGGGATATTTGATAAGGTTTTAAAAGGTACTCCCTCCGTCCCAAAATTATAGTCCCCGTTTGACTTTTTCGGTCTTTCTTTCACAACTTTGACTTTAAGTATTTTTGTTTGTGTTATATATTACTTTATGAAAATTACATGAATGGATTATGTTTTAAACGTATTTTCATTTGGTAAAATTTTTGTCAACTATTTTATAACACAAACAAAAATATTCATGGTCAAAGTTGAAAAGGAAAGACCGAAAAAATCAAACGGGGACTATAATTTTGGGACGGAGGTAGTACCTTTTTTAGGGGTCGTTTAAGCCCTTATTTGATCACTTTTGTATCCGTTATTGCTTAATATCGCTCCTTTTCACTTTTTAGGTCTCTTGAAGGCAAAATGCTGGAATGGCACTTATTTGAACGAAAAGGCGCGAATATACGAAGAAAATGGCCAAAGTCAGAATAGAGACACTCAAAGCTGCTGAAAACATAAGGTGACGGCGTCACAGCTTATACGCGACGCCGTCGGAGGATTTTGTGACGGGACAGAAGCCAAAACTCCTATTTTCAAGTGACGACGTCAAGTTATAAAAGAGTAGGCCGTCGCAACTCAGACGGCCTAGATGCAATCCAGACGACGTCAGAAGCTGAAGAGGACGGCGTCACAAGCATAAGGTGACGCCGTCGCAAGTCTAACGTGGCCAAGACGAAACCCTAATGACGGCGACACGACGGCGTCACAAAACATAAGGTGACACCGTCGCATGTGTAATCTTATATATAGAATCCGAATTTTTCAGTATTGGTGTGTAGTCTTTTGGAGTAAAAATTTAAACCGAACCAAGGCTGTCTTGTACAGTATTTTAGGGTTCCAAACCCTATCTTACACCAAGATAAGTGTTTTACTTCATTAATACAATTATGTCTTTGATTATTTGTGTGTATGCTTGCATGTTCTCCATGTCCGGCTAATTTATTTGTATGTTTGCTTAGGGAATATGAAAGTTAATTATTGAATATTGATTGGTTGTTTCTTATCTTAGTTGATTAATGATCTAGTAATGCGATAGGTCATTCGTTGTGTACTTAATGCTTGATTAAATCTTTGTGAACCTTAGAATATAACTCCTTGAGTAGTTGTAAGCTAAACCATCCAAAGAGTGCCTTAGAGTAAGAGTTTATTATCCCTAGTGGGTTTTGTAGACGAGACCCTTTGGTAAGTTCAAAGAGTTAGGGAGAAACGCATACCCTACAACCTTAGACACACAACGCAACTAAGAATAAGGACGTGACAATTCAACCACCAATAGGAGATAATTAAGGAGTAGTAAAACCTAAGTAAACACATCTTTAAACTATCATACGAGCACACAATAATTAGACATAAACTACATACACCTTAGATTAGATAATTAGATAAGTAGAGTAATCGGTAGCAATACCAACCCCCCAAATCCAAATCCCGAGATTCGTACCTTTCCTTTCCTTAAAAAATTATAAAAAGATAAAAAAATAATCTTCCTCAACCCCAACCTTAGCGTAGTAACTTCTCACTAGCATTCTTATTCCCCTGGAGAACGATATCAATACCCGTGGCTTACCATAATACTACACTACAACGATTAGGTTCACTGCCTAGGGTGTTGAAAAACTTGCTCGACGAAAAGGAAGTTCCTTTGACCCCGAACGACGCGTGTAGCGTTATCAATGACTAAACTTTCCGATTCTGACTTTCCAACGTCCTCAGAAAGTTGTTGGTCGTTTGCAATCATTGGGTACTCTCTTAACTCTCTTGATTGTGATTTTGTTTGTGTGATATATTAACAATGGCTTGTGCAAACATAACAGTGTACAACCCGTACTTGTAATGAAAGGACCCTGTGGTACGCTTCAATGCCACAATCCTTATAAAAGGAGCGAAAGCTTCTTACTTTTGAGTAAAACTTATCAAAACTTTCATTTTTTCAAAGTTTTGCCAAAAGAACAAGTACTTCCCCTCATGATTTTTCAAAACCTCAAAAGTTTATATCACTTGTTGAGGGGGAGTATTTGCTTTAAACTTTGTTCACAAAATTGTTCTTCGTAGTAATCTTCCCGCAAAACTCGAAATGGTCATATTCGATATAAAATTTCGTCAAAAATAACATTTATATGCCATTTTTGAGGGGGAGAAAAATTATGTGATAAGAAATATGTTGTGAATTGCTAATGAATCGTTGTGCTACAGACTTAACTCTTGAATTGACGAGATCTAAACTGTCATACATCGAAAAGATCTGTCTTCCAAGACTTATCCGAGTAGATTGTACCTATTCGAGAAGCTCTTGATAGACATGAACTTTGACGGGTTTGACAACCTTTCGAGGTTTATCCACACCTTCAAGATAGTTATTAGAGCTAGTTGTCACCTAAAAGCTGACAATATAACTCTTTAACTATGCAACGTAACTGTGTCTCGCGAAGAATTGTCTATCTTGAGTTGATCAATTCAAAAGTGCGCGCTCTTCTCTCACCGTGCAGATTTCTGTCAAAATACTTAAGAACGTGTGGAGGGGGAGTATTTATGCAAAATCCTAAACTCTCAACAGTGGTATTAAATGCTTTTACTCATAACCACTTTGAGAGATTTTCATGAAAATGGTTTTATGGCAACATAGGTTAGTCATGGAGTTATAAGGTGACTAAGGTTAGGAATAACCGTCCTATGATCCGCCAGAGCCGGAGGGATCTACCCAATGAAAAGGAGAAAATGAGAATCGGAGAAAGAAGGAGTTGAAGAATTAAAAAGAAAAGTAATGAAAAGGGTGAAAACAAATAGCCCTCCAGATTATTCAACTTAGGGCAGCACCAGGTTCAATTCATATACTACTGGTTGTTACTAGATGACGCCGGTATTGAAGATCAAAGTCGTCATGGACCCAGTGACGCATGCACTAAACCTTCTTAGCCACTCAAGTTTCTCTCAATAGAAGCTTGTTTCATTCTCACAGGGAACCCTACGTAAACTATCGGCTTTCTCTTAGAGATTGCTGGTATTGAAGAAGGAGACCCTCTCCCTAGTCTCCGCGCAGGAAAACCAAAGCGCACTATTGAGTCTAGAGCCACGAGATTCATCAAAAGATCTCTTAGGTACACTTGACAATTCATCGCTTGTCGTTCAAAAATAAGAACACAAGTGATATATTATCGTGTCCTTCACAGATCTTAGCAATCTGTCGAGAACATTTATGAGGGGTTCACAAATGTGATCCTCAGTGATTGAATGGAAACTCCTGCCAGGGTCAACATCAAACAGCCCTGACAGCAGGTCACTTCGGTAACTCTCCGTGGATTACGCTTAGTGTGTCTCAAACGGTCTACAGTCGTGGGGTGATGCTTCGGTGTACCTCAGTGACTCATCTGAACTGTAGATGTATTTCGGTACATCGCGTTATCTCACTTGTGGGACTCCAGTTCAGGAACAGCCTTTGTGAGAATTAGAGTTGTGTTTTCACACTATGCTGTTAACACTCTCGAAGTTCAAACTTGTAAGCGATGGATTATTTCTAACCCATGTTTTATGTTTTCTTCTTATGGATGCTTGCGGGTAGAAAAGATCGTGCAGATTCTCCACATGATCATACCAACATCAATTGAAGTTCTCTCAAAAGGCAACACAACGTCAGAATGATTCTTCATCAAAGTCAAAGAATCTACAAAGTTTAAAGACTAAGAGAACTACATCAGTATTAATATCCAACGTTAAAGAGCGTGTGAGCATGTTGGAGAAAGACGTGGAGACACTGGAGCAACGAAGCAGACCTGATGCAAACAGCCACAACATACTATCACTACCATCACAAAGAACAAATATCAAAGAACAAAGATAATGATGACGTCAAAGCATAATACTTCAAAGGAAACAATTTCCCTACACTGGGGAGATTGTTCGAATCAAGGCACTTCTTCTCACAAGAAAGAATAATGTCAGAAGACGTCAAAGCTACTATTACATCAACACCTACAACGCTTAAAGATCAAATCATCAATCACTAACACTTAGGGGGAGATTGTTGGAATCACTCCTAAACTAGAATTCAAGTGTTAGTAATTAATATGTAATAGTTAGCTTAATTATGGCTTTTATGTTAGTAATCAAGGCTAGGCTCATGTAAAAAGCCCATGAGCCTATGCAAAGCCCAATAAGGAAAGGATGGGAACTTGGTGTGCTGCCCTAGTTCCCTCCTATAAATACCTCATGTAAACCATCCTTAGATGGTTGGTTGTTCACTTCTAATATATTCCTACGCCTAAACCTTTCTCTCTTTATATTCGTGTGTGTATTAGAGTGTTCATCCGATCACCTTATCTCTTATTTCTTATATTGATGCTTGTGTTACTAATATGGTGACATAAAAAAACCGCAAAACGTATCATGAAGAAATGACAAGTATCAAAGGACAAATCGCACAACTGACAAACCGCTTGATTCAAATCGCACACCTGACAAATCGCTTTTGTCAAATCGCACAATTGACAAATCGCTTCTGTCAAATCGCTTTCTACACAAATCGCTTAACTGACAAATCGCTTAAGTGTCAAAACGCTTAAGTGTCAAACCGCTTTCAACACAAACCGCTTCAGTTATAACACTTTATGACAAACCGCTTAATTAACAAACCGCTTAAGTGTCAAACCGCTTAATTAACAAACCGCTTAAGTGACAAATCGCATAAGTGACAAACCGCAGGGGAACACAAGTACTTCCACTACTTCCACTACTTTGTCCTTTCTTGTCTCTTTGTGTCAACACACAAACCGCATAGGTGACAAACCGCTTCCAAAAATCTAGACAAATCGCTTAAAAGTGAGACCTAGAAAACTTTCAAAAACTAAAATTTTTCAATCCAAAACACTACAACCAAGATGATTGAGACCTTCCAATCCAAAACCTAGACACTTATGATGATTCTAAAGACAAAAGTACTATCAAAATTCAAACTTTAACACTAAAAATGATTCAAATGATGAAAACTACTCAAAACTCATTCAAACCCAAAAACCTATGAAAACCACTAGAAATCCAAGAACATGTAAGATAGATGATCAAACCATGGCTCTTGATACAAATTGTTACATATTGGTTTTCACAAACACATAATCAAGCACATATATGGATCGAATGGTGTGAGTTTTAGAGAGAGAAAGTGGAAGAGAGTTGGGAACTTTAGTGAGACAAAGAAAATGTATTATGAAACCTCCAACCCTTTGCCTTGCTAGGCAAAGGGTATTTATAGTTAGTTACATGAGACGCCTCCTACGGGCTGTGAATCAGGCATACAGTGGGTAAAGACCCGTCTGTCCTCCACGGTATTACATAACAAACCACTAAGTATCACTAAATGACTACGACTACGAGCTTTCTAACGATTACATATACTTGAGGTGACCGACTCTTTAACTACCGGATTTTCTAAATCCTAACACATCCTGTGGCCAGAAAACCTCAGTTTTATCAACATTGAGGTGCAAACCACAACGAGGCCCATCCATCATGATAAGCTCTAAAACCTTCCCCACAACCAAAGTATCTCCAATAATAGTACCATCATCTATATACCAAGCTTGAAGGGAAATGCTAAAAGAGTCTCTAATCTTACATACCAAAGGATGTAAAACTAAAGAAAAAAGCAAAGGTCCAAGTGGATCACCTTGTTGCACACCTTGGTGGGACCATAAAGTGTGTTTCCCATAATATAATCTAGCTGGGCTAGAGTAACAAAATTCCACCCATCGTGAAATAGCAGGGCAACGAAGGCGAACCTCATGTAGCATACGTCACGATCAACCAAATTGAAGGCGTTTTTGAAATCTACCAACAACATCGTAAGACCCACATCATCCCCACAGTCTTTAATCATCCGATTCACGGCATGAAGAATAGCCTCCCCTCCTCCAGATACCCCAACACCGAACTGTAGATCATTTAAATAACCATCCAAAGAATGACCAATCATAGTAACACTAACCTTGGAAACTAAACGCCTCCAAACGGTTCCCACAACAATAGGACGGATACCACCCCCAGGCTTGACCAACGGTGTAAGAGGAGCACTAGCAATAAACTCACCCAACGATCTAGGGCATTTACCAGATACGCTTCACAAATAATAAAAAATGGGATACGTAGTATAAAATTGTTTTCTCAATGGATTGGTTATTTGGCCCATTTTCTCTGCTGTTTTAGGCCCAATACAAACTGGTAATATATGTATACAGTTTTTTTTACGTGAAGGATAAGCACGACTCACAACAACAGGGGCAAATCAACAGCCACCATAGGGTATGCACGTGCATACCCTATGAAACCTGGTTATAGTGTAAACAAGATCTGGTTTTGGACTTCCATGGTGATCTTTTCCATAGAGTGCATACCCAAAAAATGTAGCAAAAAATTAATGTGCATACCCTGATGAAACAGATGATCAAAAAAGAGGAAGAAGTAATATTCGCATCATTTTCATAGAAAGATCAAGTTTGTTGTGATTTTGTTTTGGTACTCTTTTTTCTTTTTCTGGATATTTGAGGAAGAAGGTGACTTATTTTACTTTAATATAACTTTTGTTTCCCAAAAAAGACTCTTGATTACCGTGTCCACAGTCCACCTCACTTTACCAGCCACCAGTTAAATATATTATTTTATTATTTTGAATGTTATTATTAGGTCTATCGTAGGCCTTAATTTTTTCATTTAAAGAATCCGACTCTTTTTGTATGGAGTAATATTATCAAGCATCGGTATAAGGTTAAAGGATTTACATATCGTATGCAAGTCAAGTGGATTCATATTTTATTGAAGTTTTACGTGGAGCTACGTTTTAAAGATAATACGACTCAAATGATCGGATAAAATTTGGTTGGTCAAGTAGATGTAAAAACGATTAGAGTTCAACTCGACCCGATCCGAATTTGATTTGAACCATTACTTGACCCGGTCACCGTGCTGTATTTTTAGTGCACACCCTGTTTCAAAATCCTAGATCCGCCACTGCATAACAATAATAATCATATCTCCTTCCCAAACTAGAATCCATGCTCAAAAACAAACATTAAAAAGTCCAAAAAAAATAAATAAAAAAAAAAGAAAAAAGAAAAAAAAAAAAGAAAAGAAAAGAAAAAATTCACCCTTCTAACGTTTTAAAAGATAAAAAAAAAAAAAAAAAAAAAAAAAAAAAAAAAAAAAAAAACCTCAACAAAAAAAATATACAACATGCCCAATAAAATTATCACGAAACAATTAAAAAAATATATATATTCACTACAACGCAGCGGGCCCCATACTTGTTATTATAAAGCAACACTTTATTATTTTTATTTTATTATTTATTTATTTATTTGTTTTTATTTTTATATATATTTTAAATTTTTATATTTTTTTATTATGAGAAAACGAGCAACCATAAATGTCATAACAGTCCACTTTATTTTATTTTTTTATATTTGTGGATCTATAACAAAAAACTTTGCGTGGTAATTGATAATCTTTTTACTGGATAACAGAAGTAGTAAACATAAAAAACAAAAAACATAGCCCATAAGCCCAACAATTAGCACAGCCCACAAAGTGTTTGCCAAAATGTCTTCAGTTTGAGTCACTATTCTAAACTCATATCAACACACGTAACGGTCTTCAGGTTCTACTCAGGTTTGATTTTCTTTTTTTCCAAAGTATTTTTATTTGTTGTATTAAAGCTTAACCATCCAACTTGTAATCCGTAGCTTATGTTTGCTCATTATCTAACTCATAAACCATTTTATTTTTATTTAATAAAATCAAATGTAGTATGCCCACAAAATGTTTGTTGAAATGCCACCTTCATTATTTTGTAATACAACACTAGCTCATTGTAAAAATACTACTTTGCAATTAAAAAAAGGGGCTTTTGCATATATATATCCTGCCGAAAGTGCAAAATTGCATATATATCCAAAGCATGCATAAAAACCATTGTACTATGTGCATAAAAAACTTGTAAAAAGGATATATATGCAATTATTCACTTTGGGAGGGATATATATGCATTTTTGCCTTAAAAATACTACAGTACTATATGGTTAACTGTTTCAGAATGTATACAACTTATGCAGTGATCCATGGATTTTTGCGGACGTAGTATTAGTTTTTGTAAAAACCCTCAAATTTTCGTGTATGTATTTGGTTCAAAGAAATTGTGTTTCAATCTTGTTTAGTTTTCCGTAAATGCACCCGGTCAATTTATGTCTCCGAATTTATGTGATGTGATGTTGACGCGGTACTAAGTAATTATGCTGGCGTGGTGGCTTCCATGTCTGCAAAAATATAATGGAAAATTTCAAAATTACCGTTGTTATGTACGTTTCAAGCAATTAACCACAAATGTATACAACAGAACCATAATAAAATGGATTAATTAATCTTGAATTTGAAAATACTATATGCAGAATTTGAAATTACTCATGTAGATGAGTTTAGTCGAGTACTAGTTATTTTATACATAAGGAGTGATTGGTTGGCGATTACATGTAGGAAGAAACAAGAAATGAACGCTTACAAGGCTTACAAAGCCTGCTCTCCGATATCATGGAGTCCAAACCTATACATAACTCTGGTGAGAGGTATTCCTGGAACGAGGAAACTTCACAGGCGTACGTTAGAAGCATTGCGTCTTGGAAAATGTAATCGAACTGTTATGAGGTGGAACACTCCTACTGTCAGAGGCATGATTCAGCAGGTTTTTTTCGAAGAGCGTGTTTTCATTTTGATATTGTATCTCACTTTAATTTGTGGTTTAACAAATTGTAGTACTTGACACAGGTTAAGAGGTTGGTTGTGGTCGAGACTGAAGAGATGTTCAAGGCACGTAAAGAAAAGCAGGAGAATCATTGTGCGCTCCGTCCACCTCTGGTTGTCAGCCATCTTCCTGCTCATTCATAGAGTTTCGGGTATTAGGGCAGTAAGTTTTTCTTACCTAAATAAACCTAGAACAAGGAATCTTTGTTATGCTAGTGTGAACGAGAACTATAAGATGTATCTTTCATCTTTGATTTCATTGTTTGTGCACGTATGAAAAATAGTGGAAGTTCAGTTTAAGGTGGCTAATTTATTTTTGTAAGTGCTACTAAGTTCCAAATATTTTGGATTTGCTATTAATGTACTTCCGTTTCCTTTTTTTATAGCAATAGTATGGAACTTCTTAAGGACTTTGAAGTGTTTAAACACAAGTTGGAATTCCATGAGAATAGTATGTGTCGAAATTGACTCAGGTTAAGGCAATATGTCAAATCGAACTTTTGTTTGTATAATCGGACAAAATGACCAACAGCCATTAGTCAATTATAAGTAGCGGACACTCATAGCTTTCGAAATAGTTGTATATGTACCATATAGAGAATTGATGATTCATGAGTGCTGATAGCTGATCATTTTCACATATCCATTATGGATTGAATTTATCTGATTTCTCATTTCTTTATTAGTCCGTCTGAAACTCTGAATATATCTACACATTGCACAACTTTAACATCCTTTTTAAGAGTATATATTATATTTAACAACATAAATCATATAGCATAAAATGATGTGCACAAGCTTCTTCCTTTCAAATGGCACTTGCATCTTCTCATATGTATCATCAAACCTACTTGACACTCTGAGTCGCAATCTCTATTTCACACCATTACAATGCTGTGGTTTATACTGGTGTCTCAATGCCAAAATGAGAAAAACTAAAAAGTTAAAACACTTCCAGAATCCCAACCATCCAATCGAAGTTGTTCAACTTTCCGTGATCGAAATCATTCTTGAGCCAATTTCCATGAGATATTTTGTTTGTAATCCACACTAAGAAACTACTCACATAAAATCCCATAGCTAAAGTACTCAAACATAGTGCTGTGCTCGTGGATTTCATCCTCTCAGGTGCTTGCGTGATGAAAAACTCAAGCTAGCCTACATAAGCAAAAGCTTCAGCAGCACCAACTAAGAAATACTGAGGAATTAACCAAAAACCACTCATTTTAGTATCTTGATTCCGACTCATTTCCCGCCTATTCTTCTCACATATATCTACTGCTACCGTTCCCGCCACTGCGAGGATAAGCCCAATTCCAATTCTTTGAAGACACCTGAGTCCCTTTGGATCACGTGTGATTTTTCTTGCAATAGGAACGACAACCCTTTCTTTTAGAGAGGTAAATAGGAGTATAGATATATATAAGAAGACGGCAAACAAGCCTGCAGGTATTTCAAAGTGACCAAGTTTTCGGTTCATGATGGTTGCTCGCGTGACGCTGAAAGTAGTCATTTGAGAGTGAACTGTCCAGAAGAGGATACCTGTTGACCGTATAGGGATGAGCTTTATCACCATTTACTTCCTCAACTTGAGTTACAGTTGAAACTGGCCATAGGTTGCTTCTATCTTCATTTGTAGCTTTGCATTCAGTCACTATCGCGGCCTTGTCAAGACACCTAGAAGTATCAAATAACCAAATATCAATAACACTGTGTGGCACTTTTGACCCATTAGCTTATCCACAAGTCTTCTTTTTTCGTTCTTTTTTTTTTTTTGGTCATATATTACTGCTGTCTTAGAAGTTAGAAGATTTAGTTATTATTGTAAACACACTAATACTTAATGATATTTTTTGAAGGAATGAACATAAAATGTGTTATGTCAGCCTAAATCGACTTGTTATGGCCCTTTACGCAACCTGACTCGGCCCACTAATTTTGTCACCTCTAGGTAATATCATGGCATATGTTACCTGAGTTTATCTGTATATGGGACCCTTGAGGAGTTGTAGCCATTCAAGAAGCTAGGATGATCAGGGTGAAATAATCTCCTATTCTTCCAAGCCAAAAACACCACTCTCCATATAAGAGTTAAAAGGCTCCCTTGTGGTTTCTTGTATCGATAGAAAATGGTTCTACATAAAAGCAGAATAAGGGCTATAATCATAATCCCAGCAGATATACCATACCCCCATTGTCTACCCACTTTATCTTGTATAAACACCAATACAGTCGCTGCGGAAGTAAAATCTGTTAAAAAAAGTAGACCATAGCTTTCTCTTCCTTCGGGTCTGACTTGTCAAATTGGTCAGATCCAAATCCTGACACGTTTGATTTTATGCTCCACCGCCATGCGCTACGATGTAAAGGGCTATGTAGAGCATAACATGTTGAATTGTGTTGGCTTCTAAGCATTTATCTGAGTCGTGACAGGGCGGCGGTCTCATGCTGGGGATGCCTGTTACTATTGTTAATAATGTGACACCCTGGTTCAACAAATTAGACTGTTAGAAGTTCTTATTTTGTAAGTAGTGTAATCTATTTACCATAATTATTACCATTAGGTGTTGCAACTTGCAAGTCTGACTTATTTACTTATGAATGAGTTGATTCAGAGTGTGTTTTACTTCAAGCTGATTAATTGGGATAAAAAATAATTCACCCAATGAGGGAACACTCAAAAATATAATTTAGCTAATATGCGAACATGTCAAAAAATATAATTTAGATTATTGTAATCATCTAGTTTTGTAATCATAATTATTTACATAAAAATAATAAATTGATGTGCTTGTGGGTCAACCTGACCAAACTGAACTCAATTCGACCCAATACCCATCACTCAAAGATCTAAAAAACTTACTAGAGCACATATAGATTGAAATATAACTATGGCCTTGAAACAGCCCAATTTAGCATCTGCCAAGAATCCTCCAAGAAGGGCTAGCAAATTTAAAGACCCCATGCAGTTTGTCACAATATTTGCAGATTCTGATAAGGAAAGATGCAGATCTCCATGCAGATATGTGACTAAATTAATCGATATCCCTACTATACAGTTTCTGCGATAGCTCCGTTCCTGTAGATGGAGGGATATATATTGTCTCGGTGAATATGTTCAAGTCAAAAAAAAAGTTGATGAAATAGAAAAAATGCACATATAGATTAGTTTTTAGTGATATTTCAGTTTTTGGTCGAGTGAGATGAGTTAGTGTACCTAAAATAAGTCCCGCCGCCAGCCAGCCACCGGTTTTAGATTTGTCTGCAGGATTTCCTTGGAAGTCTAGTGATGCTTCATTATCATTATCGGCATGGGAAACAGAAGATACCTGATAAGATTTAAACATGAATTAGTGATATGGATGATAAAGAAATGTGCACAAGTGAATATAGTATGAGCTTGTTCAAGTGAACACTTCCCATTTTTGAAATGTGGGTTTGTTTATGTGTGATGGTGATGATATGTGATTTTGAGGTGTTAGAATATGATTTATATAGTAGGCTGATTAAGTGAGGATAAGTGAAGTGGAAAATGTGGCTGGCAGAAAGCAGGATAGTATGTTTAATTCACTACTAAGCTGATTTGGAAAGGATGATTTACTGAAATGAAGGTAATCCAGTAACATTTGACACCTTTATGAAGCTTCATACCACCTTTTTAGATCAAATATCGTTTGTTGAGCAGTTGCCATTATTTGTGCTCTAATCCAGATACGCAACTTTCAAGTTGCATTAATATCACGTTCATTACATATGATGCACAAGTTCTAGAGGGTATTATCTTTCAAAGAGTAAATAAATCTGGGTGGGTATTTTCGTCTTTCCAGTCTCCGAGTGAGAATCAATGAGATTGTCTATAGAGAAGTCTAAGCGAGTTACTAGATTACACACCAGGTCTTAGTATATGGTTGAGACATTATGGTAAGAATTGCAAGCAACACTCGTTTAGGAGATCAACAACCACATAAACTTTTAAGTAGCAAAATGGGCAGATGGGATGGGTTAAGCAAGAAGTCGATAAAGGTTTGGGTCAAAATAAGTAACTGGGAATGCCGGTCACAGCTCAGGTTTGGATTCACCCCCAAATAACCAAGGTTTTAAGCTTATCTATTTGACATGATTAGTGGTAAACAATAGTACATAGCTTGAATCAATCATTTCAAGGTACTTTGTTATATGGGTTTACAATTTGCTTACATTTACTCTGTGATTTGATTTTAACCTAATTTGCCCTATCAAGGAATTTTACTTTTAAAGATCAAAAATTCTGGAATCAACTAACTGGTTTTATGATATATTGATAACCTGGATGATAACCAAAATCGTATTTTTTGTATAAACTAGCGTGGTAAAACTAACAATTTTATAACTTCGAATCTAAATTGACATTGTCACATTGATATTGAAGAAGATGTTAAATGGTTTCTTTATATCAGTGTCAAAACGCGTTTAATCACTATTCTTTATTATTAGTCTAACCTTTCGTGTAAATTACAAGAACGCGATAAACAAGAGCTACGTATCAGGAAATTGAAATACAACCCATCCATGAAGATACATTAATATTCAAAGTTTGTACTATCATGTCATCCTAGATCAATGTAGCAATTTTATTTTGTAGTTGTTTCAAAGAAATTGCTTCTACTCATTTTGGGTAAAATTCAGGAGTACAACGACTTGACCCTTTTATTTTTGTTTGCAAAATTATTACTCTTTTTAGTGAAATATTGCGTGCCAACTATGAGGCATTAACTATGAGGCATTTTGAACTTTTGATATTTGGTTTCAAAGTGATTTTTGTATTAAGAATAAAACTAAAAAGTAACAACATCAATAAAAGTAAAGAGAATATTGCAATTTTGTACTTTTTACAACATGCTTATACATTGGCACATTGCTTCTTGAGATTGAAGATTGCCAAAATTCTTAAAATAAAAATAAAAAACAGACAGGTTTTTTTCCCAGGTTATTCGAGGAGAGCGAATCTTTAATGTACGCGCGGTCTAACCGAGATATTACGTGACCATTTATGGCCCTCTTTCGCCATCAAATTATGTACATTATGAAGTTTGAACCTTAAACCTTTTGTGAGGAGGTTAAATAACTTAACACTAAAACATTTAGTGGTGGTTTTTTTAGGGTGCGTTTGGTTCAAAGTGAAAGGGAATGCAAAAGAATGAAATGAAGATTATATTATCTTTGATAGTGCTTAGTTTAAGAAAAACACATTAACCTCCAAAGTGGTGGTGGTGGTGGCGGCTGCTGGCTGGTGGTGGTGGTGGCGTCTAATGCTGGTGGTGGCTCCTGGTGGTGGTGGGTAATCCTTATCATACCTCTCAATTTACTAGGTAATGCCCCATTACCCAATACTAAACAATGATTGCATTCGATACTTTTAATGAGACATGTTTACTCATTATTTTTCCCATTTCTCACCTCTATTACTCCCAACCAAACACCCCCTTAATAATTTACTTTCAAATTTCATTTCATTATGTGAGGGTCATTTATGATCCCCAACTACTCAACTGATACTACCTTTTACTGACTTTAGTTAACATTTTTGTTTAAACACAAATTCTACATATTTTCAAATGAACGACATATGTAAGAAACTTGCGTTGTTAGGTGATAAAATAGCAAAATGACTTGTTTTCAAGACTTAAATTGTGTTTATACTTATCCGTAGTCCTACCTAGTTGGCGCCTGATGATATTATTCTATTTGTATCCAACAAGTATATATGTACATATTTAGTAAATTCCAAGTCATTTAGAAGATGCCGACATTCTATAAGTAGTAAGATGTTTGCGCGTTGTAACGACGAGTATCTTAAAACTAAAACTTTCAAGAGGGAATTTTTTTTCGATTATATGTTTTCCGTTACTATAAATACTTTGGTCTTTTTCTTAACGAACATTGTCGTTCTCTTATGTTCTGGTTGTGTTTGTGGTCGGAAATTTGTTGTTCGTGTTGTATCAATTGGTACATTATGCATTAGGAGATGTGTTAGTTAAAATCTATTGTAAGCAAGTTTTGCTTAAATTATCTTTGAATGTAACTTAGTAATTTACTGTACATATAATTAGAAGAAGAATAATTAAGGGTAGTTTAATAATTTACTTGTGCTAAAATTTCTCATTCATGCATTATATGTAGCTAGCAGGGTATTCCGTGTGTTGCGGTAGCGGGTACCTTATAAATAGAATTTTCAGTAAGTCATACTTTTGGAATATAAGTTTTTTTTAACAATAATTTTATGAGAACTTTATATTGAAACTAACTTTACATAATAGCCAACTATTACATAGAAAAATCTATTAAGTTTGATAAAAATGTATATTGTAATAGACCACATCATTATTTTGAAAACCCGAAATAACATCAAATCGCCCACTTAACATGTTCATTATTTTAAAAAAATATACCACATCATTATTGTATCTAAAAAGACATATATAAATAAATTATGGGGGCACATAATAATTGTTAGTAATTATAACTTGTTATCATATATGTAGTAGTTACTTAGAAAAAACAAAAAGTATATATAGTAAATTTTTTTTTGTTATGAGCATCTACTATGGGTGGTCGAAGAATAGGTTTATAATTGTTGAAAAGGTTTATGATTCATTTCAACCATAGTGAATTTTTATTCCATGTCTATGTGGCATGCAAAAGGTCTAAAAATTTAGACCTCTTCATAGTCTCAAGATATTAAATGAATGTGTTATGTAAAAAAATTATAAAACTTTAAAATATTTATACCATAATGGAGATAAGTTTATTAACACAAAAAATTTATAAAATAATGATGTGGCATGAAAATATTAATTTTTAAAGCTTTATAAAATTTAACCATAGTGAATGCCCTAATGGGCTTAACAAATAAACGAAAGATATATTGAATTTTGGACTTGTATTTTTTTTACCTTATACATGAATATTATGGTTAATATGTTTTCCTTATCGTCGTGTAAATCAAATCATCTTTCTCAGTTCTCTCCCTCTAAGTCGCATAATGACATCCCCGGTTCTATTTTTGAACTTATGTGGTTCTTTTAGTTTGAAAATTTCTTGTTATTGACTTCTAAAGTTATTGAGTCTTTTTTATCATCTATGTTACTTTTCATCTCTATTAAAAAAGTAAAGGTAATAAGTTATCATCTATTATAAAACTTATCTTTGATACATGAGTTTTGTTGATGTTATAATATATGTTTCTGAAAGTTTTAAACTTCTCATTTTTTTTTCATTGCTCGTTTATTTTTGTGCTTTTATTGTTTAGAATTAAAAAAAAAATGTAACTGCAATCAATATGAACCTGTATCCAATGGAATAATCATGTTAGCCCAATATAATTAGATTAGGTAGCAAATGTATAATAAGTGCCTCCAAAGTAATCGAATGTTTCTCTTCTTTTAAATCTCTTTGAGATACGTATTGTTACCATTGTATAAGTTATTTATTTTGTTTCAAAGCATTTCTACAATTTGTATTATAGTTGATCATCTTAATGACATACTTGATGGGACTTGCGTATTGACATTGATGTACGTGTTTTAAGATGGGTGATTTTTTTTAAGTGTTTTGCTTATTGAATTTTAACAATAGAGGTTAGTAACTTGATTAGATTGTACAATGTGGTAAAATAGTTGTATACTTGAGTGAGGTTGTGATTTAAATAATGTATTAATTGTATTTGTTAATGTATTTGTGCTCTAAATAGTTGTAAATAGTGTTTTTTTTTACTTGTAATACTTACAGTAGATAATTAGTAGTTTGATTAGATTGTATAATATAGTAAAATTGTTGTATATTTGAGTGAGAGGGTGATTTAAATAGTGTATTAATTGTATGTGTTAATGTATTCGTGCTTTAAATAATTATAAATAATGTTTTTTTACTTGTAATGCTTACAATAGATGATTGTAACCTTGATTAGGTTGTACAATGTGGTAAAATAGTTGTATATTTGAGTGAGAGTGATTTAAATTATTTATTAATTGTATGTGTTAATGTATTTGTGCTTTAAATAGTTGTAAATAATGGTTTTTTACTTTTAATATTTAAAATGTATAGATAAACTTGTATTGATTTAATAGTGAAAGTAATACAATTCTTTCTATTATAAACAAGTGTTAAATCTTAATTTTTTAGCCTTTCATTATAAGTAAGTCTCAAATACTTTATAAAGTAGTATAGATTGATGCATTACATGATTGTGAATTATCATATAAAGGTGGTGAAACTAAAAAAATACAAATTGTATAACAGACAACGGAATGGATCAAAAATGATCACGAAAACATCTTGATCGTATAGCGTATATAGAGCTAAAAACTCGCCTCTACATATAACCTCAAATAAGGAGGACCTTGTCTTCAATGGACCGCAACAAGATAAAAGGCATACTTTTTTATAATTGTAGAAAATAATACTTTGGGGCTAGCCTTCAGGCGATTATTCACTAAGCGCAAACATTTTTGTGTGCCTCGGAGGGCTTTTAAAGAAGGGTTTTTCTAACTTGTGCCCTAGGGGCACAAGTTAAGCACACTATAAGTACACAAGATCTTACAAAAAAGTACACGGGGATCCACATAAAAGTACAGACAAGTGTACTTTTATATGGGTCACTGTGTACTTTTTGTGTACTTATGGCGTGCTTAACTTGTGCCCTTAGGGCACAAGTTAGAAAAACCCTTTAAAGAAATAGGTCATGGGTTAATCCAACTCCGCCCGGTTCGTTTTAGTATGCTTTTAATTGAATTCAGTTCTGATTTGTAGTTAAACTGCTTGCGGTTTATAAGTATATATAGTAGGATTTGTGGGCATGTTTGATATTTGTTGTAAAGTGCTGGTATTAATATATATTCACTATTTCATCCAAAAAAAACTTCGTTTGGTACGTAAGAAATAACTGAATATTGCTTGATATTAGTTCTGGTGGAAGGGTCAATCGATACCAAAAAATGTACGAAGTTTTGATTTCTTCGCAAAATTTAGATTTCTCCGCTCATTCAAACTCAGGAAGAAGAAGAATAAAATCACATATATATGTTTCATTCAGATATGTACATGTTAGATACAAAATGTGATGTGTAAATGTATATAGCTCGGCCAAAATGTGATGTGTAAATGTATATAGCTCGGCTAAAAAAAATTTGATGTACATATGTTTTTATTGATACGAAATATACAAAGATACATACATACTGAAACTCAAATTGACCAAAACTTATAATTTGGTTTGGGTCATATCTATCCACTAATATTTAAGAAGGGTACAATTAATAGATTTTGGAGAAAAAAATTACTTAAAAAATGTCAAAGGTGCGCAAATGACATAAATGGTACGGATTACACCACCTTATATCATATCAATAAAACCATTTTATAGCGTATCAATAAAACGTAAGAAGTCTAAGATTCACACTTTACTAATAACACATATTTGCAAGGTTATAAATAACGTGAGGCGTGGCTTGACGGTATGATCAAGCCTCATGTCTTTGCGATTAAGATGATTTTTTTTCGTTTATAAAGCGTGGCATAATGCGGCACAAAATATGAAAATATTTATATATTTATATTATATTTGATATATATCGAGTTTACAAAAAAAATATGTTATATAACGATATGATCAAACTTCACGTCTTTGGAATGACTTTACGGGCTTTTGCAAGCCTTTTAGAACGATGCATATTTTTTATGGTGATCATAAATGGTCACGGACTCAATTAAACCAAGTATATGTTAAAACAAAAAGTTTGTCCTTCTAGAATAAATTTTCAATAATACGTGGAACAAAAAGACATAAGGCTGGCCACAATGGAGCCGGTTGCCGTCGGTTGCATGCTTCGGTCGAGCAAGGTTGAGCCGGTGTGGAGGCTTCGGTTGGCGTCTGTTGGGGAGAGAGGGAAACACAACTCGGTTGAGCACACAACCGAGTGTACAAGCTCAAACTTTACCCTTTTTTTTCAAAACTTTACCACTTTTACAACATTATAAATACCAACCTCAAACATATTTTTAAACACACAATTTCAAACACAATTCAAACAACTTCTCTTCAATATTCATCATGTCACAAAGAAAAACTCCCAACTCAAAAACCCGACGATCCCGACTTCCCCAAAATTCCCCGAACTTGAATTTCTTACCGGATCCACCGTTTCAATTAACCGGTTTAACACCACCACAAAATCGGGATGTTCGTTTTCAAGTACCCGGTTTTGATTATGAAACACGACTACCACAACCCAACCACAATCAAAACCCATTTTACGTCAATCGTCCATATTTCCCACCGGGTCATCTGAGTATCAATCAAAACCAAGCACCAAGCGGGTCGTCATATCATCCTAACATGGATTTCTCACAATCTTCCCAACCTAATCAATCGTTTTCACCGCTTCATGCTGTTAATCTTGATATGGATTATGAGCATTTTATGGAATTCCCTCCTGCTCAATGCTACACGTCTCAACAATACCCGACTCAAGATGCTTCGATGAGACAAGGTTCGGGGCACGGTTCATACCACGATTCTATTCGTATTGAAGATGATGTCGAAGAGACGTCACCCGTCAAATCAAAGAAGGTTACAAAACGGGCTACAAAGGGGAAGGGCAAGAATGTTGCAACCGCACCCGTCAAACCATGGACAAAAGCGGAAGAGGTCGCGCTTTTTAGAGCTTGGGTACATGTGTCAGAAAATTCGGAAAGAGACAACTCTATCAACCGGAGTGGGTTTTGGGATGAGGTGATAGCGTACTTTGAAAATGAAACTGGTTCAACAAGAACCTACGACTCCATAACGACCAAATGGAAGGGTATGATTCGTTCTAGGGTTGGTTTCTTTTGTGCAATTATGGATAATATCAAGGATAATCACGGAAGCGGTGAGAATGACGAAGACGACTATGAAAAGGCTTGTAACGAATACCGTGTGATGCACAAGCATGAGTTTACATTGAAGGAGTGTTGGAAAGTTTTGAGAGGGCATTCCGCTTGGAAAACCGTTGAGATGCCTGCTTTCACCTCAACACAAATATGCCCGCACGACAACTACAAGAACTTGAACAACTTAAGGCAGCAATCAAACGCCACAACTTAGATTATTAGTTTCAGTTTTTTAATAAGTATTGTAACGTCTACGTTTTATTAGTTTAACTTTTTAATTATTGTTGTAATGTTAAGTATATTTATTAATGAAGTTTAATTTTGTTTTTAAAAATATTTGAATTAAAAAAAGAAAAAAAAAAAAAAAAAAAAAACCTCGGGTCACCACTGTGGCAACTAGGTCGTCGTCAGATTGTCGGAGAGAAAAAGCTGATGTGGCACCGACGAACTAGTTCGCCACTGTGTCTGAGATGAAGTGATGAACAACTCAAACGTGTCTCTGTTACATCTAAGCAATCAATAAATATCTAATCAACACCATATCCAAATAGAGTAAAAAAATCTAAGAGACTATTTCTATTTTTAAATCCGAAGAGTATAAATACCAAGATCCATTCTCGAAAACCATCAACCAATTAATATCTCAAATAATCTAATCCAATGTCTGCCACAGTCACCACCACCACAACCCCCATACACCGCCGTCATGTCCCACGATGTTCCAACATCAGTACATTTCCGACATTAAACCCAATCCTTAACTACAAAACTCACCGACCCTTTTGTCTACTTAGTTCCACACGGTTGGTGGATTTTAAACCATGTTGTTCTAAGAAAACAGAGCTTCCTGAATTGTTGGATTCAGGTTCTGGTTCTTGTATTCTTATTTTTATAATGTTTAAGTTTTCGGGTTTTTTAATTGATTTGTTGTTTGTTTTGTGATGGATTGATCATAGATAAGGATGATGATGATATAGGATGGGTGCCTGCATTTCCTCATGTATTGGTTGCTTCTATGTCAAATTTTCTTTTCGGCTTTCATATCGGGTAAATCGATATTCCCTTCATTGTACCCGTGCCTTCCCATTTTACCTTTAGTTACACTTATGGTCATATCTTACAAGTGCTCTAAGTCAATTGCTGCAACTGCACAATTACACTTGCCGGAGGTAGATCCTCCTGGATGCAGTCTCTCTACTGTCGGTCTAGTTTATCCGGCTGGTAGGGGTAGGATTTGTCTACATTTCACCTCCCCCTTACCCTGCTCAGTCGGGATTGGGTTTGTTGTAGTTGTTGTTGTTGCTCTAAGTCAATTGTTGATATCAATGCATCAAAGGTTAAATTTGGATAATTTTAATTTAAATTTTTTGATCAAACAACATATCTTAGATTATTTTTTTTATGTGTCCAGGGACAATTATTTTGGGACAAAGTGAGTTTATGTGACTAGATATTTAGCTAATGTTCTCAACCTACATCGGTCAATGACAAATTTATGTATCAATTCAAGTCATCAAACATACTAAAGTGTTTAGTTTTCAATGAAAACAATGTACCACGTTTAATGATTAAACTGACACGGCAATAGAACATTTTTACCATGCTTAATGACTAAATTGACACGGCATTTTGTAAACAGCCAGTGTGTAGAATCTAGATACGTATTTTGCTGTTTTCATAAATAAGCTCATGAATGATGTAAGTGCTCGATTCTCAATCTATCTTTTCTCATAGTTATAATTCCAGGGCATACTTTTGTTTGTTGTAAGTTACTAAGTTGATATCAGGCATGTTGAAATATTTATAAACAAAGGACTGGTATTGAAGTATTTCCTTTTTGGTTTGGTGTAATGTAGTGTAATGAATGGTCCTATCATATCTATTGCTAAAGAGCTAGGATTTGAAGGTAATTCGATACTTGAAGGGCTTGTGGTGAGCATATTTATCGCAGGTGCATTTCTGGGAAGTGCAGGTGCTGGTTTTCTGGTTGACAGACTTGGGTTTAGGAGAACCCTTCAGGTTGACACAATACCACTCATTCTTGGTGCGGTTTTAAGGTACTTTTGGTTAAAACCAATGCAACTTTCCTTTTACATGTTTAGGATCTGGGATTAACAGTTATAATTGTCGTTGAAAACAGTTTTGATATGTAGTGTACTAGTGTGTATAATCTTTTGACAGTGCACAAGCCCACTCTTTGGATCAGTTATTGTTGGGAAGATTTTTCGTGGGTCTTGGTATTGGAGCAAATGCAGTTCTTGTCCCTATTTATATATCAGAGGTATACTTCCGAGGGTCTGCACTTTGTTGGTGTCTAAGTTTTGTTGCATCATTTTTAAAGTTATTTATTGTTCCTTGTTAATAAAATATAAATGTCTTATTTTCCATTCATTGTTTATAGCTAATTAATAAGTTAAAGATTACGGTATATGGTTGCATGCAGCATACACACAATGACACAAATCTTTATTTTGTATGCATTTTAAGAAAAACTAGACGCAAATCAGTCACATCAGTTGTTAAACTATTTACTAAGAGGGTGTTTGGGATTGTCTGCAAACAGTGTTTGGCAAACCATTTGAAATAAGTGATTGTCTCTGTTTTCTTAGAGACAAATTGTAGTATAAAAGCGCAGTTTTCCAAATACATTATCTGTTTTGAAAACACAATCCCAAACACCGCTAATATGTGACTCATCAATACACACACATACTTATGCAAATGTTTAGGCCCGGATTTAGCATAATTTCCTAAAAATGTGTTAGTATCTTCCTTGTAATGTTTTTTGAAATGGATTTTGTTCATAGTAAAGATTAAAGAATGTAGACATCTTATAGAATTACAACATACCATTACACCAGATGGATGCACATATACTTACTAGCAGTGTGAAAGTATTCAGCATGTTATTTTCAGGTGGCTCCAACAAAATATAGGGGTTCATTGGGGAGCTTGTGTCAAATTGGAACATGTACTGGAATTATAGCATCACTCTTTCTAGGAATATTCTCAGAGAGTGATCCCCACTGGTATAAATAATTTACTTTTGTTTCCTATTATCTAGGATTGTCGATATAAAATAAAATAAAAAACATCTTATTAACATGCTATACGATTAGGTCATGTGTTAGATATAAGTCGTAGTATGATGCCTTCTTGATCTAGTTTGGGGAACTGTACACAGGTGGAGAACAATGCTATACATTGCAAGTGTGCCTGGTTTAATCCTAGCTTTTGGTATGCAGTTTGCTGTCGAGAGCCCCCGCTGGCTATGCAAAGTAGGTTTCTGGTTCATAAGCAACTAAAAGAAAAGACACAATTTTGTTAGCACAAAAGTAAACATTTTTATTGGTTAATTGTGGTGTTTGTGAAGGCGGGCAAGCTTGATGATGCTAAAAAAATTATCTCAAATCTATGGGGACCATCTGAAGTCGATAAAAGCATTGAAGAATTTCAGTCTGTTCTTAAGAACGATGGTGGTGATTTGGACAGTAAATGGTCAGAACTGCTAGAGGAACCACATTCTAGAGGTAATATTATCATGTGACTTATATATGAGTAAGGTTTTCATTTCTATCAGTTTCAGCTTAATTGTTTATAGTGGTGCCAGTTGCTTTAATTGGAGGCACTCTGTTTGTACTGCAACAGTTCGCTGGTATCAATGCAGTTCTTTATTTTTCCTCCTTAACTTTCAAAGATGCTGGAATCACAAATGGTGCATTGGCAAGCTTATATGTTGGACTTACCAATTTTGCAGGTAACTAATGTGATTTTAAGTACAAAATTCTCAATTAGTACACATTTATGAATCCAATCGTATTTAATTATTATCACATTTATGGCTTACAGGTGCTCTTGGTGCTTTATACTTCGTTGATAGGCAAGGAAGGCAGAAGCTCTTAATCGGAAGTTATGTAGGAATGGTAATAAGATATTATCAGTTGTTTACTTAAAGATTATGTGATCTTTTCAGTGACGTAAACTACTTCAGTTTAGTCAATATGAGGTCAATACACAGTTTCTGAATTTACATATTTATCTTTACCTTAGTAAACTGAGATTATTACTTTGTGTACAGGCAATATCGATGTTTCTTGTTGTATATGCTATCAGCTTCCCTATAGATGAAGAGCTTCGTAACAACTTGTCAATTCTTGGGACCATCTTGTAAGATTATTCATCTTGGACTTACAAAACTAGAGTTTATATTTCGGAAATAGTTGTGTGGTATATCTGATATTATATATACATTTTCGAAGGTACATGTTGACGTATGCAATTGGATCTGGTCCTGTAACCGGTCTTATTATACCTGAACTGAGCAGCAGCAGGACACGTGGCAAGATCATGAGCTTCAGTTTTTCTGTTCATTGGGTACTTATCTCAAATGTTTTATTAGACTACTTGGCAACTAAATATTTTATTTACATCTGATATCGTTGAATCTGAATTTGCTCAATCGATGAAATTTGAAGACACATACAACCGAATATCTTATATACCTCTTTATGAATTATGACAAAACAAATGCTATCAGTATTTTGCTATGATTACTAATAGATTAAAAAAACAACCCTGAACCGAAACTATAAAAATACAGAGTTTTGCATTTGTTTAGGTGTTGAGATTAAGCTGTTATTATGTATGACATTTTGATTCAGGTGTGTAATTTCTTGGTTGGGTTATTCTTCCTTGAGCTAACGGAGAAATTTGGTGTTGCGCCGGTTTATGGGAGCTTTGGTGCAGTTTCCGCATTCGCAGCGATATTCTCTTATTATTTCTTAGTTGAAACTAAAGGGCGATCTCTTGAAGAAATTGAGATGTCACTAAATCCTAATTTTTCAAAGCGTGATTAGCGCTAGTTTAAATCCAAGTAACTAACTTAGTATGCATCCGTGAAAGTATTTCTGTTATATCATGTTCTGTATAGTTCAATGTGTAAGTTATATAAGATAGTTTTGCGACCACATTCATGTGTGATTGTACATATTCACAATAAAGCAGGCTTTGTAGGTCATTAGGTCCTAAAAGGCTTCAAAGCTTTTGTTTGTAAATGCTACAATCGGGATCTCTTATGTATGTTCTGCTCTAAACAAATGTTGTACCGTGTCATTTGTATACATGTATATTATTGATATCTAATTTTTGTGATATCTTATAGTCTTGTAAAATGGGGTTAACTACAACGTTGATCAGTGGACAGCAAAGAAAATCTGCTACCATGCGCCTGTTGATTTTGTTGGGTTTTACTAGAGGTGGCAAAATGTGCCCAGAAGCAAAAAGATGGGCTAAATGGGCACATTTTTAGAAGATTTGAGCACATTTAGCCCCCTTCTTTTTTTGAAATGGGCACATATAGCCCATTGAAAACTTAAATGGGCACAAACGGGCACTTTTTTTTTCTCTCAATTGTTGAACATTAACGATCGTTTTAAAGATTTTTTTTATATAATATATTTATTTTTGTTAATATAAATAAGATATTACGTTTAATGAATTTATTTAGTTGTTTTAGGTCTTTTATTAAGCGATTTGTATAACATGTGCCCGTTTGGCCCGTGCCCGTTTAGCCCGTGCCCGTTCTAGCCCGTGCCCATTCTAGCCCGTGCCCGTTTTAGCCCGTGCCCGTGCCCGCCCGTTTTGCCACCTCTGGGTTTTACTAATCATAACAATTACAGTAAACATGTAAACATCATCAAAGCATGCAGCGGAAGTAATAGGAATAATACTTGTAAATTAATTAACCGAATTAAAAGTATATGCGTACCTTTTGCGAATCAATACAATTAGGGTTTATGAAAAACCCCAAATCAAGATCAAGAATCAAGAAACCCTAAACCCTAATAAATTAGGGTTTATGAATGTCGACCAAAACCCTTGTCGACCCACCAAGATATGCAAACACAAGTGTATTTGCTATTCGTTCTTGTACACACGTATTAGTAGCGAATCAATGAGAAAAGCTAGGTTCTTGAATCACAAATAAACCAAACACTTGTATTGAGCAATGGAAAATCGATCCCTAGGAGTTAGGGGTGTTTGTACGATCGGCCAAGGCTCAAGGAGAGGAGAGGAGAAGAAGTTAGGGTTCTTTGGTGATTCAAGATTAATTAGAATGAATGCAAGGGGCCTTGTATTTATACTAATTCAATCCCTTGGTCTCCAAGTTAGGGTTTGGGTTCCCCTATTCCCTTGTTCGACCGGTTCTAGGACCCAAGATGGGTTCTAGATCCTTCTTGACCACTAACTTCATATTTAGTCCTTTAACTTATCATTTAACGATCGTTAACCAAACATCGTTAAACAATAACTCTCGTTAAGTATTTATTTGTAATCAATAATTAAATATTACATTTAATATATTAATTATTATTTACATTGATTCTCATACGTAATGTGTGCAATCCCGAAGTCTCGAGTTCGAATCTGGTCATACGCATATTAAAATATATAGATAACATTTCAGCTCCCACTTGTATATATCTTAATATAGTAATGACATTGGTTTAGTCTAGCCTAACACGCCAATGCCCTCAGATTTGAATCGAGTGTGGTTTCCCTGGAAAAACCATTTTTAATGATTCATCATTATACTTATCCTTTTACTTCTAATACTTCATTAACTGTGAATATGGATCGAGTCATTTCTCAAGTTAATAGTTTTGTTTCTCGTTATATCTGATTGAACAAGATTACCAAATCATCTGAACGTATTCCAGATAGATCTTGGGTAAGGCATTACAAACATCTTGTCAACCCTACGAGGGGCCCAAACAGTATTATGCTTTGAAACAAATTCAAAGGAGCAAATTCTCTTGACTACAAGCAAAACTCATGAACTTTGTAACCCTTCTGAAAATAGCCCTTATAACCACCTTTTACGGATAGCGTTAGACTATTTTACACAAGTATACTACATTCATAACAGTTATCTAGTATTTCAAGTCTGAGGATAAATATCCATGATTTACTTAATGACAAGGATCCATAAAGTACAATCATGTTAAGTTGGGATTTGTCCTATATTCAATTCATTGAATATCATGTGAATTTGGCATGTCCTACGCATCAATATACTTTAAGTATATTCTACCAAAACTCAGATTTGTCTTAATTCAATGACATTCCCACATCATTGATCGACAACGGACTTTTAGAATAACATAAGTTATTCACGGATTAAACATGCAAATATATGATATAGTATTAAGAAAATGAAAAATAAACATAACCAATATTTTATTCCATTTAAATAATATTTGTTCATAACATCCCTTATCCAAATAATAAATAGATCAATGCATGATAATACTTGTTAATGAATTATGCCTCAAGTAATGACAATCATATTTGTTGACAAAGCATAATTTCAACTAACTTTGATCTATTGGAATTTTGAGAATACTTATTTCAAGAATTCAACTAGTGAAGTTCTTGTATGTGTGCATTCAAAATATCTTGATATTGCCACATAATATTTCATAAAGTGTGTGACATCCTCAACCACCAATTTATGACAATCAAACTTTCGAAACATTTTAAAGTTTAAAGTATTCTTATTCTTTATTGTATAATGCAACTATGCTCTTAGTTGAGCACAACTAGTTCACATGGCTATTTACAAGGATGAAATCCTCCCATGACTAGTATTGAGTGTCATCTCAATTAAACCAGCATCATTGTATACAAACAACAATATGCTCTTTAAAAATCTCCGTAAACTTCAATATCTACAGTGTAATGTTTGATGCCTTCAAACTTTCAAGTTTGTTAGCTATGACAATTACGCAACAATTGTTGTATTGCTCATCCTTAGAATTTTGAGAGCAAATCCAGGCTGAGGAATGTAATTCTAGATTCAAACATATTCTATTAGAATATTCATTACACTAGTTATCTAATAACTTCATTAGATATCAATGTTGTCAAATCATCTTGCATTCAAGCATGATACAACAATAACATGATGTACATGAAAAATCCTTGTGTCAAACTAAGATTTCATTCATGTTCTACATATCTATTTTTCAAATGATATATCATGTTCTATTAGACTCATTTATTTACCGCACATGTTTATTAATAATAAACATATATTCCAAGGTTGTATGTCTTATTTTCTAAATCTTTCAAGTGAAGTTTCATTCCAAACTAAAACTTAACATTTAGCTTAGATGGAAAGTTACTATCCACAACATATAAGATTTAAAGTAAATAAACATAATACTCCCACTAGCTTTCAGGAATACATAGAAATTATCTTATTTTAGTTTTAAACCAAAACTTGGATTTAATAGTTAAACATAAGAATCATCTCCTAGATGCATGCATATATCCATTCATGGATTCTTGCAGTTTGTACATTTTCAAAGATTATGTGAATTCATAAAACTCCTTTCATTTGCTTATCGTCCTCGCAAAAGCAATCACACAAGAAATAGTTTTAATATTCCATTGTCATTTTTCATATCAACAAAAATAAGTATGACAATTATCATCTTTATATATTTAATGTGTCTAGGAAAGAATATTCAATCATAGTTAATTGCTTAAGTGTGATTAATAATCTTGTCACAAGTCATGCATTAAACACATGTACAATTTTGTCCATATGATTTTTACACAAAGATTTAAACCACTAGGGTTTTTCTTCCTTTGAAGAAAACTCATCTTTATTAAGATAAACCAAGTTTCCAAAGTTGATTATCTTTATGAACAGCATCTTAACATTCATAGTATGAATAATTTACCATAATTCAATATTAGGTAATATATCATTATGATTAACAGGTTTACCATGATCCTGTAATTCATATTTCTCATCATATCAAATATTTGAGATATCCTTGCGGATCTATGAATGAGAATTCCACTATCTTGAGGTCTATCAGATTTGACCTCATCATGATATTTACTAGTATGTTTTAGAAGATTATGTGTTTTGTAATTGTAATTTAATCTCTTCAAGATCTAAACAAAACTCCCATTTGCTTTTGTAATTTAAAGACTATCTATAAATACTTTAGCAATTAGAACAACACCAAATTGTTTTCTTTTGGGATATTACAAATCACATTAACAGTTCGTAAATCTTGTTCATTAATAACCTACTTCATAAGCAGTTTTAACAAATCAAAACTTCAATATAAGACTTAATGTGATTCATCACATCCCATACTAAAACGGTGCCTTAATAATCTTCTAGGTTTGAGTTTTATTAAGTATATCCAATCAATACTCAATTTTCTAACCTTGGTAACTTTTGGAAGAAAAGAAGATATAGTTATCTTGAATCAAACAATATAACAAATGTTTGATTCTTCTAACTGAACATACCATATACATACAATATTTCATTAGAATTAATATTGTAAGATAATCTAACAATATGTAAGATAAACTTATTCCTTTTGGCCTACCTATTTACCAACTAAGTCAACTTAATGGTATAATAGAATTCCAAGCCAATTGCATGCTTTATAACATAAGTATTCTTTGACTAAGTCAAAAGACATAACAATTATAATATTTTACTTTATATTATAAGTCTTTAAAAGACTTCATGTTTGTGAGTTTATACATAAACACATAACCATGTATAATTTAAAGTTATCATGAACACCACGCCATGGTTTCAATTAATTAATTTTCAAGTTAATATACTACTCTATCTATTTATGTCATTCTAAAAATACATAAATATTTAAGATAGTATTACTATATTTATTTATGTCATTCCAAGAAGTGTCCAACTTAAGAAACTGTAAAGCATCCACGCCCGATCCCACGACAAGTGGAGATTTACCTTGAGATTACAGTCTAGCCAAGATCTCACTTAACCTAAAATGTAACTTCAAGTGTTTCTATAATTTTAATGACATAAGATATAAAAGTAGTCTATGCTATAATCTTGACACATGTTCTAAACAAGTAAATCTTATTAGAACGTTAATCTCTTACCTTACGATCAAGAGAATGCATTAATCATATTTGTATGTGTTGTTCCTTTGCACACAATAAATACTTCTCCCACTTGTGCATAGAACAACATCATATAGTAGATAAACACCATGACATTCGTTTGTTTATGTGAGCAATATGATAGTGTCATAGATATATAAGCATTACAAGTAGATGTAGGAGCACTTAATTATCAAGGAAACGTTCATGACTATCCTTGAGAATATGAATGTCTACATTTTTGAACGTAATGTATTATTTCAAGAAAATCTAGAAATAATCTGAGTTACTACCAAGATAATAAATCTTGTAACTCCCACTGATTTAGACAACGTTACAATAATGTCTATTCAGTAATACACCATACTCCCACTGGATTTGACAACATTGTGAGTGTTTCATTTACCAGTGAAAATAGTGTGCTATTACGTTGTTACCACTTGCAAAGACCATTCGTAACAATTACTTAGGTACTAAAAGAGTGTATTCTACTCTATAGATGATAAATCATCCATCAATGCTATTAACTTGAAAAATTGAGCATGCAATTTCTTCCTTAATAGGTCTAGTATCCCCACAATGGTGTGTAGCACCTTTAATTGGTCAAAGCAAAACAACTAGATAAACTATACTAGTTTGTCTTTTACCAATAACTAGGTAATTAGTCTAGCTTCTAATTTAATAACTCATAAAATGTCAAACATGTTTTCTAGTTGACCAAAATGTCATATAAAAATTCAATCACCAACAGAGGGTAATGAAATCTCTTAAGGAAAACACGGTGTGCAATTTTCTTAACTATTAAAGTTGCTATGAGTTATATTAGAATTTAGACAATTCTAATGTTCCTAACATACCTTTCTCAATCATGAAAAGGAATAGGATTGAGTCTCACTCTTCTTCCATGGGAAAGAGTCTATGTTTGTCTTTTTAGTAAATTTTTCTTGATCAAACATTTGTTTGAAAACAGAACTAGATCAATTTACCAAAGCCCAAACCACGTTTACGGTTTAATGTTGCATTAATACAATCAAAAGAATTAACAAAATTCAATTTTTAGTATTTTCGATAATTAAATCTTTCAAGAAAATAAAATACCCTTAGGTCAATATTCATATTAACCATAAAATTTTCCTTGAATCTAGGACCCTCATTATCATAGTTTCAACACATCAGGTGATCTGCTAGTGATGAAAGTATAGAATAGGTAATTGTCGAAGAACAATAATTGACAAACAAGTTTTTCAATTCCTAGAAGATATGGGATTTACAATTTTGCCAAACAATTATGCAAAATGTAAGCATGTTTTATCCCATCTTATGCCTTAAGTTATAGGTCTCACTAACTAACTTAATTAAGTTGTCTAATTTAGAAACTGCAAATTATTTAAGCTGAGATCTCACACAACATAAAGATTCACCTTGTTATTGTAATCTAGTTCAAGGTCTCACATAACGTAAATTACAACTTCAAGTGTTTCATATCATTAGATGGCATAAACTTAAATTTTAAAGGGTACAATTTTGATGTGTAATCAAAACTTATGAAGAAGCATGCATACATCTTCATAACATAAAAAATTTCAAAACCTTTCACATAGTTTTAAATTGCTAAGATTAAATTCTACAAAGTTTTAATCGATGCGTTGAGAAACTTACAACTTTGCACTAAGATGCTTCGTACATAGAATAGTTATACTAGGTAGCTCCAATCGAACGCACAGGGAGGCAGAGGACCAGGTAAGCGCTGAAGCATAACCTTAGACATCCTTTCAGTGTGACTGTGCGCACTTATTTGAACCCCCTTTTGAGTTTGTTCTAATGGGTGAGCCGTTCTAACCATTTAGTACAGTCGCATCAATCGGTTAAAAGTTCAAGATTTAATACTTAGAAAACAAATCAAATTTCGCCATTATTTTTAGTCTATTTAATTTTCTATTCATAAAAAACCCTTTTTGCTTACTAACATGTCACACAATATAAACAAAAAGGCACTTTAATAAAAATTAAACAAACTCAAATAATATATACATATAACTTAACAATTTAACATATGTAAAACAATTAGCCACATGCACAATTATTTCGATAAAAGCTAATAAACAATTCTAGGCGTAAAATAATGCATACATCAACTAGGGCTTTCACCTACAAGGTAAGTGAGCCACATGCATCGACAAGTCGATTGCGTAAGCCAAAGTCAATAATATACCAATTAGCACATAACGAATTTTTATTAGATATATTGAGGTCTTCCCCAATTCAATAATTATCAAACTAATAAACATGTGTATATCACTTAACAATTAATAAAACAATAATCCATGGAAAAACATGCATGTTCCACTATGGATTCCTCATAAAATTATAATCCCAAGATACGCATAATACATGGCACATAACAATTATTCATTAAAACCACATAAAATATACATGCAATCCTAGGGTTTCTACAAGTTTTACAAAAAATAATTAAAACCTAACTAAATCAATTAAGGGTAATCGACCCAAATAAATAAAAAAAATTAGGGTTTCAATTTTCAAAACCATAGAAACCAATAAAAGCATGTAAAAATCATAATGATTCAATTTTATGTGTTACGGTAATTAATTACAACATATTAACGGCTCGTGATGCCACTGTTGGGTTTTACTAATCATAACAATTACAGTAAACATGTAAACATCATCAAAGCATGCAGCAGAAGTAATAAGAATAATACTTGTAAATTAATTAACCGAATTAAAAGTATATGTGTACCTTTTGTGAATCAATACAATTAGGGTTTATGAAAAACCCCAAATCAAGATCAAGAACCAAGAAACCCTAAACCCTAATAAATTAGGGTTTATGAATGTCGACCAAAACCCTTGTCGACCCACCAGGATATGCAAACACAAGTGTATTTGCTCTTCGTTCTTGTACACACGTATTAGTAGCGAATCAATGAGAAAAGTTAGGTTCTTGAATCACAAATAAACCAAACACTTGTATTGAGCAATGGAAAATCGATCCCTAGGAGTTAGGGGTGTTTGTACGATCGGCCAAGGCTCAAGGAGAGGAGAGGAGAAGAATTTAGGGTTCTTTGGTGATCCAAGATTAATTAGAATGAATGCAAGGGGCCTTGTATTTATACTAATTCAATCCCTTGGTCTCCAAGTTAGGGTTTGGGTTCCCCTATTCCCTTGTTCGACCGGTTCTAGGACCCAAGATGGGTTCTAGATCCTTCTTGACCACTAACTTCATATTTAGTCCTTTAACTTATCATTTAACGATCGTTAACCAAACATCGTTAAACAATAACTCTCGTTAAGTATTTATTTGTAATCAATAATTAAATATTACATTTAATATATTAATTATTATTTACATTGATTCTCATACGTAATGTGTGCAATCCCGAAGTCTCGAGTTCGAATCCGGTCATGCGCATATTAAAATTGTTGGGATATGAAAAGTCAAAGTGCTGAAGAGTTAAAGTACTGAAGAAGTCAAAGTATTGCTAAAGTATAAAGTCAAAGTACTGCTCGATTTATCAAAGTACTGCATGCTTAAAGGACTGATATGCAAAAGCGTTAAGGATCATTATGTAATTCTAGAATGTTCTTAGATTAGTATAGTATTACTTGTCGTACAAGGTTACAAATTGTAAACCGACTAGGGTTATCCTTAAGCCTATAAAAGGACCCCTAGATTGGCATTAGACGTACGTGTTTTTAGAGTTTTAGAGAAGTACGACATTAGTGTTTTAGAGTTGTTTAAGAATCTGCATAACAAGCAGATTCAGAGTTATTAATAAAATCGTTGAAAGTTCAAGTTAATTCTTCTTAGCTTTGTTAAGTAAATTCCGCATACTTAATAGAGTTTGCTCAGTGTTTCATTGTTAATAACTTAGGATTTATCTGAGGTAATTAAACCCTTAACCAGCTATATAAGTTAGTTTGGTTAGAGTACATCGATCCAACAAGTGGTATCAAAGCTTGTGTGGAAACTCTGACTAAGAAGAAACCCTCAAAACCTACTTAACAAAACCCTAAAGATGTCGAATGAAGCTGCACCACCACCATCCATCACCTCACTAAGAATACCAATCATCAAGAAGGGAGAGTACGATCTATGGAGCATGAAGATGAGGCAGTACATTGCCATTACAGACCATGCACTATAGAATGTAATTGTCAATGGTAATGAAGTTGTTGCAGAACCAGTAGAGATTCCTGGACAACCTAAACCACCTAAGGCCGTTTTACCTGCTGCTACAATAAGAAATCAAGAGAAGGCCCTCAACATACTATTGTCTGCTATACTTGATGGTCACCTACTCAAGTTTCATGATGCTAAGGATGCTAAATAGTTATGGGTTGCTCTCAAGACAAGGTTTGGAGGTAATGATGCTTCCAAGAAGATGCACAGAAATCTGCTGAAGCAACAGTTTGAAACTTTCACTGTTGGTGAAAGAGAAGGTCTTGATGCTGCCTATGATAGATTCCAAAATCTTTTCAGTATGCTAGAGTTATACAAGGCAGAGGTATTTGTTGAAGATGCCAATCTGAAGTTCTTAAGGAGTTTGCCATCTACATGGCATGTGATTGCTACTATGATCAGAGGACAACCTGGATTGGATGTTATGGACTTTGATGATCTCTACAACCATTTGAAGGTGTATGAACATGAGATGAATGGCCAAACAAGTTCAAAGTCTCATAGTATAGCATTTGTATCGTCTGAAAAGAGAGGCAATACTTCCACTAAAAGTACTGCTTATCCTACTCAAAGTACTGTTGCTCAAAGCACTGTTAGTTATCCTGCTCATTCTATCACCACCATGACCAACCCCACATCATCACTAACAAACACTATCCACTCTGATGAAGTCGTATGATCATTCTTTGCTCATCAAGCCACTCTACCTGTTACTTATGAAGATGATTTGTCACAAATTTAAGATGATGCTCTTGAAGAAATTGATATAAGGTGGCAAGTTGCTATGATCACTGCAAGGATCAAGAAGTTCATGAAGAAAACAGGAAGAGGCATCGACTTCAAACCAAAACAGGGCATCACTTTTAACAAGTCCAAGATTGAATGATTTAACTGTCAAAAGACTGGACACTTTGCAAGGGAATGCAAGTTTGCTAAATATCAGGCAAACAGGATGACTGAGAAACCTATGCTTGAACTAAAGGAAATTCCTATTACTGAAACAAAAGCTTTGGTTGCTCAAGATAATCTATCAGAGGTTGACTGGAGTGCTGAGTTTGATGATGAACCAGTAACCTATTGTATGGTAGCAGTGGAAGAATCAGTGGACGAGTTTGATTGGAGCACAACTTTTGATAAGGAACCTGGACATGCTGCTTTGGAATCCAGAGATGGTCTAGGAAGCTTTGATTGGAGCATGGAGAGTGAAGATGAACCTGTTCTACTTGCTATGGTAGCCACTTCACCAAGTTCACCCCTATCTCTGAGGTATGCTCTAAGTGTCATAATTTTTATCAAAAAGTGCTTAATGATTATGTTACTGAAAGAGATAACTATAGTAGGGCTAGGTCAGAGGTAGCCGGTTACCAAATCACTTTAGAGTCTATGGAAGCCAAAATAATAACACATGAAAATAATGAAATGGCTTGGGCAGAAAAGTATGAACAACAGGATTATCAGTTAAAATTAAGTGAATGGAAGTTAGGATGTAAGATTTCTGAGAATGAAAAGCTGACTAAAGAGAGAGATGAATTGCTAGAAAAGTTTGCTGCTTGGGGACAATCTGGTCTTTCTCATGTTAGTTATGTTGAAAAACAGAGAAGAGCCTACATTAGAAATGGACTAGGATTTGGTATGGACTTTAGTAGCATAGAGGAAAATTGTTGAGAATAATCCGTTACCACGGATAGTAGTGGTTTACACTGCTTGGTTTAACACTAGCAGTGGAAATGTATTCTCACTGCAAGTTCTTCATTACCACTGCTATTAGTTTATGATAAGGTTAAACACGTCTTGATAAGTATAGAATAGATCTTGTGTATATTCTATTATGTTAGCTATATACTTATCTTGTAAAGGACTCCTTCTTGTATAAAAGGAGATCCTAGGTCATAGTCTTATGAACGTATTACATTACAAGATTACCTACGAAAGCTTCAAGGTGTAACCCTAGTGATACTAAGATCACTCGTATTATTTCATTAATAATATTGGAGCTTGAGTTTTGTGTTAACTTGTGTTTACTCTCATACATCATATAATTCGTCTTCTAAGTATTACTTAAGTAAATTCCGCTTGCTTGATAATATTATACAAAATATCATTGACACAAGGAGAGTGTCTAAGATCCATCAAGTGGTATCAGAGCGAAGGTTCTGATATTTTGTTTTAGAAGATCCAAGGAATTAGCTTGACTCACTCACTCAATTCAATGGAGATGGAAAACAATCAATCAAACTCTTCTTCTACACCCAGACTCCCTAAGCTTAAGCTTAATGAGTTTGAGATGTGGAGGATACTGATTGAGCAATACTTCCTCATACAGGACTATGCTCTATGGGAGATCATTCAACTCGGTGATTCTTTCAAATCTGTGACCTCTACTTCAAAAGTTGGTAACACAGATGTTGTGAAAGTTTCTGTGCCTGAATCAAATTCTGAAAAAGCTCAAAAGAAGAATGATCTTAAAGCTAGAAGTCTGTTGCTGATGACTCTTCCTAGAGACCAGATTATTGCATTCAGCAAGTTCAAGACTGCTAAAGAACTGTTTGAAGAGATTTGTTCAGTGTTTAGTGGTAATGATGCTACAAAGAAGACTCAAAAGACATTGTTAAAGCAAAGTTATGAAAACTTCTCTGCTTCAAGCAATGACTCACTTGATAGCATTTTCACCAAAATTCAGAAGATTGTTACACAGCTAACTGTGTTTGGCATTGAGGTAGAAAAGGAAGACCTCAATTTGAAGTTTCTAAGAAGTTTGCCTTCAGAGTTTCAAACCAATGTTACTGTCTGGGAGAACAAAACAGACATAGAAACAATGAAGCTCAATGATCTTTACAACAACTTCAAACTTATTGAACAAAGGTTGAAGAAGGCAGGGAAACTTGGTACAAGCTCTAGTAGCTTGGCATTGTTGTCAAATTCTGTTGACAGTGATGATTCTGAAGATGAAAGTGATGATGATATTGCCACTGTAGGTTCTAAAGTTTCCACTGGCAATGTAAATATTGCCACTGCAGGATCAAAGAAGAAGGTTGCTAGTATTGGAGATCCTACCTTTTATGCTTTTATCTCCACACAAGTTGATGGCTCTCTCTTAACTCATGAAGACATAGAGCAAATCGATGAAGATAACTTGGAGGAGATGGATATAAAATGGCAGATAGCCCTTCTTAGCATGAGGGCTAAGAAATTCTACAAGAAGACTGGCAAGCCAATCCACATTAATGGTGATGATACTGCAGGATTTGATAAGAAGAAAGTGGAGTGCTTTAACTGTCACAAGTTGGGAAATTTTGCTAGAGAATGTAGAAGACCAAAGGCCAAGGACAACAGGTCTACTAGGTACAAGCAAAAGAAGGGACCAACTGTGGAAGAACCAAAGGCAATGTTGGCTATTGATGGTGTGAGCTATGATTGGAGTTTCATGGCTGATGATCTTGAAGAAGAACACACAGATGCTGCTCTTGTTTCTGCTGAAGTTGCTCTTATGGCTTTCTCTGACTCTGAGGTATAAAACTCTGAATGTTGCTCTAAAACATGTAGGGCTGCTAGAGAAGTTGAAAGACTTAATAATTTATATTCTAATGAAAGAGAAGAGTTATACACTGCTAATTATACTGTAGCTAATCTTAGGAGAGCCATGGCAGTTTTAGAAAAACAAATAGAGCACTATCAGGCTAATGAGTCAAATTATAATGATGATATGATTCTTCTTAGGAGAGAGGTAGAACATACAACTGCTGTGAATGAAGCATACCAAAAGGAGCTTGAAAAACTTCAAAAGAAAATTGAAAATGTCAATTTAACTATAGACACATGTTATCATCAGTCTTAGTCAATTGATAAAATTTGGAATGCTCAAGTATATAATAAAGCTAAGTCTGGTATGGGTTATAATACTGCGCCTCCACCACTAAGGGGTGTTCATTCACCTCCAGGTATAGATTTAGCTCATACAGGTATAGAGGATTTTAAGGATCTTGTAAGAGAATATGGTCCTTTAAAAGACACAGTTGTGAAGAGTTAGGAAGAGAGTATGCTAGATAATGATGTTTTTGAGAGTGCTAGTGACTCATCTGTTGTAGATGAGAGTGTTAAAAAGAATGTAGAGACTACTATCCCAAAAGTCGCTAATACTGTTACAGAGGAACCTAGGAAACCAGTTAATAAACCTAGACCAACTGTAAAGTATGTTGAGATGTATAGGAACAAGCCTACAGCTCCTAGGGGTAACCAGAGGAGTTGGAATCATGTTAAATCTCAACAATTAGGTAGTGATTTGTGATGAACAATAAATCATGATATATATGTGGTAGTTTTGATCATTTACATGCTTATTGTGACTATCATGTTGGGAGAAGGGTAGTCTATGGGAACAAAAGGGTGGAGTCTAACAGATATCAACATAATGTACACCCTAGTTCAAATTGCAATATGGTCCCAAGAGCAGTTCAACTTAGAAGTGGCCTCAAAACAGTTGTCACTGCAAAAACTGTTATCACTGCTCACCCTAAGTCACCTATTAAAAGTGCAAACACCAAAACAAGATTTGTAAAATCTGCACAAACAGGAAAAAGGACCTTTCAAGCTAAAAAGGTTAACAATAACCAACAGTGGGTACCTAAAAAGAAACCAGCAGTTTCCACTGCTCATTCAAAAGTTACCACTGCAAGGGTTTTTAAAAAGAAAAGGGGGGACATGGGGAATGCTGTGAAGGCCTCAGCACGTTGGGAATGGAAACCTAAAGGAAATACCTCTACAACCAATCCCAATGGTGTATCAATGACCTTTGATAGATACAATTATATTGATACACGAGGAAGATCCAAGTCAATCATGGCTTAGGTCCCCAAAAGAAACTAACTCTTTACTTTATGTGCAGGAACATCCAAGGACTAAATGATTTGATCTTGTATTTAAAAATTATGGGTGTTCAATGCACATGACTGGCAACAAGTCTTTTCTTTTGATTTTGTGCATACTAATAGACTGTCTGTCAGTTTTTGTTAATGAAGTTAGTGGATTGAGATGTGTGATGCAGGAACACTTATGATAAAAGAAAACATGGATTATTACTTTTGTTACAAAACTGCACTGAAAGTGCAGTAAAATTACATCCATGAGGTACAGAGTACAAACATTACTACATCAACTGTTAAAACAACCCATCCCCTTCCTACCCATCATTCTTCCTTTATGGCTTCTTGGAAAAGCCCCAGCTTGGCATCACCTTAGGAGCTCCACGCATGTTAATCCAGTCATACACCCTAAGGCTTGCTAAACCCATCACCACTATACCAGTAGGTGGTGAGGATGATGAAGGAACTGTTGTTGGTGGTGCTGGTAGAAATGGTAGTGAATGTGATGATTGCAGCTCTTCAGAAGGAACTACTGCTGCAAGAGGAGGAACACTCAAGACTCTTCCAGAGGTCTCATCATCTGAAACATATGGAGACACATAGGAGCTTATTTCTGAGCTATCTTCTTTGATTATTGCATCCTGAGGCTCTGTTTGTAGTGATGAAGGTCCAGCTGAAAAAGGATTTGAAAGAGCAAGTGACTGCTTTCTCTTCTTGGATACAACCTTCTCATACTCCTCTTTTTCAACTATCCCAGGGTTTTTCAAAACAAAATCATCCCAGGAACTATCAGATGAACTGCTAGAAGAGAGATTGATTAGACTTGATTGACTCATGGTGTTGTATTGAGAGTGAAAGTTATGGAGTATGTGATTTCAATGGTTTATGTTAAAGGATCTGTTTAATATATATTAAGTTGAATTCAAGAAGTTAATGAGGGGAAGGTGCAGGTAGTTGAGGAGTAAATTGGAGTCCTGTTTCTTGGAAAATGTATCAATGCTTAAGTGTTGACTTTATTGAGTATAGCCACTGCTATGCTTAATTCTTTCAATATATTAACCATTGCCTACGAAGTTATGATTCCTGTGTTTGGTTTATGTTAGTAAATTGCTGTCTGAAGGATTTTTGTTTTCAATAGTTACTCTCTGGCGAATAGATGCTCTAGGTTTATTAGACCTTATCTAAGTTGTTCACTGATGATTCTGTTTTACAGTGGGAACTATATTAAAACCAGTGGTAACATGCTTTCAGTGGAAAAAGGAAAAACAGAGGAACTTCATTACTAGCAAATAATTCATTACAATTCAGAGTACTTCTAGTAAACTAAACACAAATGACTGAAACTTAGCATATTCTTCATCTGACTTCAGCTATTCCATTGGTCTCTTTCCCTTGCCCACATACTCATGTTTATTCTTCTGGGCTCTCTTTCTCTTGTTCTCAAAGGTGGATTGCATTCTTGGACATGGAAGCCCAAGAATCTGTGGAGGAGGTCTTGGTAGCATTGCAGGCCTTGTTGGATTGGATATCTGCTTCATATTGGAGATAGCTGTTTTCAGTGCTATTGAAAGAGCTTTTGGCAATTCTTTAGCAAGAGAATAGGTTTCATCATTTGCATCATCATCATCTGATGCATCGGAGTAGAACTCAAGAGATTTTGCAGGCTTAGCTGCAGGCTTTCGCTTAACAGTTTCTTTGGTATATCCTTTGGATGAAGACCCAGCCCCTGGTGGAAAGTATCCAAACCATCCTGATACTTCTAAAGATGATTCTGATTCGATTACATACTCTTCTTCTGAGTCAGAAGAGATGTTGATTGTGTTGGAGGGATTGCTCATGCTTATGGTTTTGGGGTTATTGTGTTTGAATGAAAGTTGATTAAGTTTACCTTAAGCCAAGTCTCCTTATATAGACAAAGTCGGTTGAAGGGTTATTTAATGAAGATATTTACCTTTTTCTTATTTTGGTAGGTAAAGGAGTAAATATAGATATTATTGAGTTGACTTTGAAAGGTATTTTGTTGGGTATTCCATGGTTAGTAAAGCTTTCAGAGTATTCAACTTAAGAACCCAAAAGATTGAAGAGAATCTGCATGTTGAGTTCCTAGAAAACAAAGTCAATGTCAAAGGAACTGGTCCAGAAAGACTGTTCGATCTTGATACTCTAACAAACACTATGAATTATGTGCCTGTTTCTACAGGAACATCTTCTTTTGATTTTGCAGGTTCAGAAGAGTTTCTTGATGATGATGAATCAAGTAAAGAGAATGCAGATGATCATGATGAATTCAGTCTACCTCTTTGGGACTATGCAGATAATAATGATGTACAGAAAACTGGAGTTGTTCATTCTTCTAGTGATGTGAATAAAGAAGGAGATGGCAACTTGAATGCTGAAAGTTCTGAAAGCAGTGGAAATTCAAATTCCACTGTTAGGCAAAATGTTTCCACTGCAACACCAGATGTGGGAATCACCACTCCAGTTACTATGGAAGCTCAAGCCAATGATGTTGAAATTTCTAATATGCCAAGTGAGATTGCAGTTCCCCAGACTCCCCACACCACTGTTAATAAATCACATCCTATTGAAAATGTGATTGGGGATGTCTATTCACCTGTGAAGACTAGAAGACAAACAAAGTTGCCTGATGTTCATGGATTCATAAGTAAAATATATGAATCTAAAATACATGAAGGCAAGAATGAATGTCTATTTATGTGTTTTCTGTCACAAATGGAGCCTAAGAATGTTTACAAGGCACTTGAAGATGAAAGTTGGGTGGAAGCAATGCAAGAAGAGCTGCTCCAATTTAAGCTTCAAAAGGTATGGGTGCTTTGTGATTTGCCTTCTGGCAAGAAGGTAATAGGTACTAAATGGGTGTTCAGAAACAAGAAAGATGAAAGGAGAATTGTTATCAGAAACAAAGCTAGGCTTGTGGCTCAAGGATACACTCAAGAAGAGGGTATTGATTATGAAGAAGTATTTGCCCCAGTTGCACGAATTGAAGCAATTAGGTTGTTCTTAGCCTATGCAACCTTTATGGGCTTCAAAGTTTATCAAATGGATGTAAAAAGTGCTTTTCTATATGGGCAGATAGATGAGGAGGTTTATGTTTCACAACCTCCAGGATTTGAAGACCCTGAATATCCTAACAAAGTCTACAGGATAGTTAAAGCTTTGTATGGCTTGCATCAAGCACCAAGGAAATGGTATGAAACCTTGACTACTTATCTTCTTGCAAATGGGTTTCATAGAGGCAAAATTGATCAAACTTTGTTCATCAAGAAAGACAAGAATGATATCCTGCTTGTTCAAGTTTATGTTGATGATATCATTTTTGGATCTACAAAGCCAGATATGTGCAAAGATTTTGAGAAACTGATGAAAGAAGAATTTCAGATGAGTTCTATGGGTGAACTCATATTCTTTTTGGGACTTCAAGTACTACAGAAGCCAGATGGTATTTTCATTAATCAAGACAAATATGTGGCTGAAATACTAAGGAAGTTCAAGTTTACTGATGCAAAGTCATCCAGCACTCCTGCAGACAAGACTACACATCTACTTCTTAAGGAAAATAGTGGTGAAGCTGTTGATGTGCATATGTATAGGTCTATGATTGGTTCCTTAATGTACCTTACATCATCTAGACCAGATATTATGTTTGCTGTGTGTGCTTGTGCAAGATTTCAAGTTACTCCCAAGTTCTCTCACTTGACTGCTGTGAAGAAGATTTTCAGATATCTTAAAGCATTTCCTACTCTGGGATTGTGGTACTCCAGAGATTCTCCTTTAGATCTGGTTACTTACTCAGATAGTGACTATGCTGGAGCTAGCTTGGATAGAAAATCTACAACTGGTGGATGTCAATTTCTTGGCAATAGATTAGTGTCATGGCAGTGCAAGAAGCAAACAATGGTGGCTAATTCTTCAACTGAAGCAGAGTATATTGCTGCTGCAAGTTGCTGTGCTCAAGTTTTATGGCTTCAGAATCAACTGTTGGACTATGGGTACAATTTTATGAATACCAATCATTCATATTGACAATAGCAGTACCATATGCATCATTAAGAATCCTGTTCAACACACAAAGACCAAACATATTGAAATTAGACATCATTTCATTAGAGACTGTTATGAAAAGGGACTAATTCAAGTTGTCAAAATTCATACTGATGACAACTATTCTGATTTGTTAACAAAAGGTCTTGATGTTGGAAGATTTCAGTACTTGGTAACAGGTATTGGAATGCTTAATCCATAATTATGTTAGTGTTGAGGGGAGGCTATTGGGTACTGAAATTGTTGTATGAGTTTGTATATCAAGTTTTGATGAGGTGTTGGAGTTAAAAGGTGTATATCTGAGATACACATCAAATGGTTATTGATTCACCATGTCTAATACACATAAGAATCAACTAGTCCAGAGCAAACGGCTACTGGTAAAGACTTAACAAATCCGTTTATGGTTGATAGTTTACCAAAAACTATATGGTTATCAACTCACCATATTCTTTATGATTAAGAGTTGGCTAGTCCATAGCAAACGGCTCATGGTAAAGACATATCAAATCCGTTGATAGCTGATAGTTTGCTAAAAACTATGATGGGAGCAGTTTAGTTTATTAATGATTTTATTTCCCACTGCTTTTTGAAATTTTTGTGAAAAATTACCACTGCTAGTTCACAGTTTTCACTGACAGTGTTATTTTACCACTGTTGTTCTAGCTGTTACAACTGATTATGTCAGTAATTAATTTTTTACTAGCCGTTGAAAGTAACCACTGATATTCATATATATAGGGTTAATATTTTAAGTAAATTATCTTCTTTCTATATTATAATTACTTTCTAAAGATAATTTTACTTGCGCATAAATTCTAAACCCTAACCCTATATATCTTTTTCTCTCAATTGGCTAGTCATTCTTTCAATTCTTACTGACATAATAATATTTTTCATCATAAGTTTCTATGGCATCTTTGAACTTTGCAGATGAGCACAACCTAGTGGCCTACCTACAAAAGTCTAACGAGATGAGTGGCCCTGTTTTTCATCAGATTGTGGATTTTCTTCATACCACTCATATAAGGTATGCTTTGCTTTTCAAACCCACAATCTATATCTCTCAAATCAAACAGTTTTGGACTTCTGCTCAGTCCATAACACTTGAAATTGGAGATGCACATGAAACAGTGGATGCTCTCAGAGCCACTGTAGATGGGGTAACCATTGATGTTACTGAGGCATCCTTGAGGAGAGTACTTCACTTGGATGATCTCAATGGTCTCATCACATTACCTATGTCTGACATTCATGATACTTTATCATTCATGGGGTATGATACCACTGACAAAAAGCTACTTTCAAAAAGAGTGGTTTTTGTCCCCAATAGAGATTTTTGATTCATACTTTGTTACATTGCCTTAGTCCTAAGAAAACATCTTATGAGCAATTTAGTTCAACCATGGCTTATCCTTTGGTTTGTCTTGTTACTAATAAGATTTTCAATTGGTCAAATTATATTTTTACAAGTATGAAAGGCAATGTACAACGTAAAACCAAAATTTTAATGTATCCAAGGTTTGTGCAAGCTGTGCTTAATGAATTTCAACTGCAACCTCACACTACTGTTTATCAAATCAGTTGCCTAAAGCCTAAAGTTTTTCAAAATTTGAATAAAGATGGCAATATGATTTTTACACCTCTCCTACCCCAAATGCTTGCTAAAATATCCACTGAACAAAACACACCCATAATTAATGTTCCTAACATTGATTATACACCACCAGTTTCAAGAACCTACGAGAGAAGCCAAAACATTTGACTCCTCTCATGACAACACAGCAAGTTTCTGAACCTTTTGGTCTAGGAACAAGCAGTGGTGGTTCTAGACTTCCACATAGTCCCACTATGGAGGAATCTGGACCTTTGCCCCATGATTCACCTCTCCCAACAGGTAACACAGTTGGAAGTGCTGAGGGCAGTGGAACCAAATGGAATTGATGGTTTTGTGTACAAAATTAGCAAAGCAGGTTGAGTTTCTACAAAAAGACTTGGCTATTGTTAAGAAGAACCATGCCAAGGATGTTCAATTCTTAAAGACAGAAATTCAGACCTTAAAGGAAGAGATGCAGAGGTTGAAAAAGCACTGGCAGACTACAAAGATGGTGATTTCATCTTCATCCTCACCTTCTAATGGTGATTCAGCTGATCAAGATTTGGGAAATTCCTCCAAACAGGGGAGGAAAACAGGTTCTGACACTGAGGGGAGGAAAATTGATTTTGAAGATGAAGGAGATTCAAGTAAAGGAGCAAAAGAAACTGAAACTCTTGGAGAGCAACTTGAAGATCAAGATATTTTGCAAACTGCAACTGATTTTACCACTGATTTTATTTCCACTGCAGAGCCAACTTTTGCCACTGCAAGTGAAGAATCTGATAAATTGAAGACAGACAAAGGTAAAGCAGTTATGGAAGATGTACAGCAACCTGAAGGAAAAACTTCAAAGAAAAGACATGTTCAGATTGATCTTGATAGAGAAATTGCTCAGAAGATAGCAGAAGATCAAATTACTGAAAAAGTTGCTGAAAAGAAAAGATTGCAGGAGATGGAAGTTGTAAGCTTTTTGGAAGCTAAAAGATTGAACAGAATGGAAAATACTGATTCAATTTCCACTGTTCAACCTACAATTATGAAAGAAAAGGCTCCAGAGTTTAGTTATGTTCCTACTGAAGAAGATATTCAATTCTTGATTGCTAATAATTTTGAAATCAAGAAAAAGGCAATTGACCTAGTTGCTGATGCATCCTTAAATGAGGATCAAAGAACAGCTCAGTTGAAGGATTTTATCATAATGAAGAACAATCAAGCACTTGATAATGTAATCAGTTCAGTCAAGAAGAATCAGAAGAAACAAAGACAACCAACCAAGGCACAAATACTTGCATATATGAAGACTTATTGTTGTCATGTTGGTAACTGGAAAAGGCATCAATTTAAAAGAATGTTTGATGATCAAGTTGAAAGGGCTTACTACAGAACTGTGAAACAAGATAAATCTTTTATTCCAATGGGTTCTGAAGAAGAAGAAAGAATATTTCCTAGATTGAAGAGAAAGGCCAAAGTCAGTGATTCTCAAACTATTAAGAAGACTAAGGTTGATGAAGATCATACAAAGTCTACTGAGAAGGAGATTCCTACTGAGAAGTTCACTAAAGATCAAATGACTGAAATGATTGTGATTGAAGACAGAGATTTTTATCCAGAACCACTGCAAATTCGACATCCTATCATTGATTGGGAAGTTTACACTGCTAGCAATCTTGCTTCAACATGGAAGATTACAAGGCTAGGAGGAGAAACTTCATCTTTCATAACATTTGAAGATCTTATTAAAGCTTTAGACAGAGATGACCTTAATACACTATCAAAATTAGTTCAAGAAAGGTTTAATGCTCAAGATCTCAAAGATACAAAGGAGATGCAGTTATGGGTAAATCTTAGAAGGCTTTTTGAACCAAATGCTGATGATGACTACTGGAAAACCTTATTCACATGTCTTGGTACAAAATGGTTTTATTATGATTCATGTGATGTTCATCATGTCTCTACAGCTAATGGAGAAGACTTTTTCATGCTTGCTGAGAAAGAATATCCACTTAGAGCTAGAGCTCTTACAGTAATGTTAAGCTTACACATAAGAGTTAATGAAGATAGTGAGAAGGTCAGAGCATTATTACAAAGGCTTCAAGATCAGTGTTCAAGAGCTATACAAAAGTTAAGAGAAAAGAAGTGAAGTGTTTGATTGAATTCCCCAAATCCTTGAAGTTAATACATATTGAAGAAACTTATTGATTTGCAGAGAAATCATAAGTTTAGGGGAGGATTGTTGGGAATAATCCGTTACCACGGATAGTAGTGGTTTACACTGCTTGGTTTAACACTAGTAGTGGAAATGTATTCTCACTGCAAGTTCTTCATTACCACTGCTATTAGTTTATGATAAGGTTAAACGCGTCTTGATAAGTATAGAATAGATCTTGTGTATATTCTATTATGTTAGCTATATACTTATCTTGTAAAGGACTCCTTCTTGTATAAAAGGAGATCCTAGGTCATAGTCTTATGAACGTATTACATTACAAGATTACCTACGAAAGCTTCAAGGTGTAACCCTAGTGATACTAAGATCACTCGTATTATTTCATTAATAATATTAGAGCTTGAGTTTTGTGTTAACTTGTGTTTACTCTCATACATCATATAATTCGTCTTCTAAGTATTACTTAAGTAAATTCCGCTTGATTGATAATATTATACAAAATATCATTAACACAAGGAGAGTGTCTAAGATCCATCAAAAACCCACCTAGTGATGAGAACCAACTTGATTGTGAGGATGTAACAACTAGTGATGATGAACTCATTAATTATGTAGATAACACATCTAGTGATGAGGAATCAGTTAGTCAAACACCTCCAGAATTTAAGAAAGACAATGGTTATCATGCAGTCTCTCATCCCACTGGTAGTTTTCAACCACTTAGGGCAGATGTTTCTCGGTTTGGAATAGACAATCTAGAGTTTAGGAAAAAGCTTCTTGGTCAATCTAAGTCTAAAACCTCAAAAGAAACAGCTGAGACACCTAAGGTAGATGATGTTAAAATTCAAGCAGTACCTTCAACTCAAAGTACTGCTACACCTTCAGCAGTACCTTTGAGAAAACCTTTTCAAAATACTGCTAAGCCTTTTTGGGATAATTTTGGTCAAAACAGTTTTCATCATTCACCAAAAAGACAGGATAATTTTAATCATAGACCTAAAGGAAGAAATTTTGGGAGTATGGGTCAAAAATTATGTTTTGTTTGTTATAGTTTTGATCATCTGATCAAGGACTGTGACTTTCACTCAAACTACTTAAGCAAATTCCCAAAGACCAGATCTGCAAACCAAAAACCTAGGGAGAATAAACCAGTCTGGAATCATTCACATAGGGTTAACCATAGCAACTTCTCTCAAGACTATAGGTACCCTCACCAGAGAAGACCTTTTTCAAAACCACCAGTACCTTCAAACACTTTCCAAGGTACTGTTAAACCAAATACAATACTTTCTCAAAGTACTGATCAGTTTTCACCAAACACTTTTTGGAATAGAAACCCTAGGAGATCTAATTACTATCAATCTAGAAGGCGTTACAACTCAAAGAAAGTAACTAGATCAAGGAACTCTACACCAGAAGTTAAAACCAAATGGGTTAAGAAGGAAAGTACTGATGGGGAAAAACAGTACTTTCAGCAAGTGTGAGTGAATCAGAAACTTTTGTTGAAAATAAAAAGGAAAACTTGGATGAAAAAGATATTTTTATTGAAAAACCAACACAAGTTTTTGAACAACCAAACATAATTTATCATGTGCTTAAAGACAGTGGGAATTACATACTTAAGGAATTTAAGTATGTAACTCCACAAGGGGAACACAAGTCAGTAATGTCTTGGGTTCCTAAAATTAACTAACTCTTTTATCTTTGTGCATGGCAACCCAGAAGAGGAGCTTAAAGATCATTTAATTGTGGATAGTGGTTGCTCTGGAAGTATGACAGGAGACAAAGATATTCTGTCAGATTTTAGATCTTATTGTGGAGGAAGAGTTGCATTTAGGAATGATGCTAGTGGAGGAAGAATTACTGGCAAAGGAACTATTAAGGCAGGAAGCATTGATTTTGAGAATGTTAGATATGTGAAGGAGCTCAAGTTCAACCTTTTGTCAGTCTCTCAGATATGTGATAAGAAGCACCCTGTGTTATTCACTGACACAGAATGTCTCATCCTTTCCCCTAAATTCAAGCTTGTTGATGATAACTTGGTAATACTAAGAGTACCAAGAACCAATGATGTGTACAGTCTGGATATGAAGAGTCTTCACTCTTCTGGAAGAGCAACATGTTTAGTTGCAAAGGCAAAACTTGAAGAAGCACATCAGTGGCATAGAAGATTGGGCCATGTAAATTTCAAGAATATCAACAAATTGGTCAAAGGAAATTTAGTTAGAGGTTTACCCACCAAAACCTACAAGAATAATCACTCCTGTTTGGCGTGCAAGAAGGGTAAACAACACAAAGCTTCATGCAAGAAGCTTGAGGATAGAAACATTAGAGAACCTTTGGAGCTGCTGCACATGGATTTGTTTGGACCTGTTTCTGTTGCTAGTCTAAACAAGAAGAAGTAATGTCTTGTTGTGACAGATGATTGCAGTAGATTTAGTTGGGTATTTTTCTTGGGATTTAAAGATGACACCTTTGTTGATGTTCATGATCTAATAATAGCCCCTGAAAACCAATTGAGACTTAAAGTAAGAGGTATTAGATGTGATAATGGGACTGAATTTAAGAACAAGCTTATGGATGAATTTTGTGCTAAGAAAGGAATCATGAGAGAGTTCAGTATTGCTAGAACTCCACAGCAGAATGGTGTTGCAGAAAGAAAGAACAGAACTTTGATTGAAGCAGCCAGAACAATGCTTGCAGATTCATTACTACCTATTCAATTCTGGGCTGAAGCAGTAAGTACTGCTTGCTATATGCTTAACAGAGTATCAGTCACCAAACCTCAGATGAAGACACCTTATGAGTTACTAATGGGACTCAAACCCAACATTCGTTTTATGAAGCCTTTTAGATGCCCTATGACTATTCTCAACACAATTGACAATTTGGGCAAATTTGATGGCAAGTCAGAAGAAGGATACTTATTGGGATATTGCACCAATAGCAAAGGATTCAGAGTGTATAACAGAATCACCAAGAAGGTTCAAGATTGTCTTCATGTTGAATTTTTAGAAGATCAAGAAAATCAGAAGGGTAAAGGTCCTGATTGGATGTTTGATCTTGAAGTTTTGACTCCTTCTATGAACTATGTACCTGTAAGAGAAGAAAATCAAGTATATCACAAGGAAGATGAATTACAGTACATTGTTCATGGAGTCAATATTAGACCTGATGTTGTTCCTGATGAAGAACCTATAACTATTGAGAAGGACAAAGGTACTGATGAGCCAAAATCTACATTGTCTGCTGAAGATCAAGCTATTCAAGATGAGCTTAACAGGATGCTTTTTCAAGACATAGTATCACAATCTTATGATGATGATCAAAGAAGAACTTATGAGGAAGCAAAGAAAAGGAACAAGACTGCAAAATTCTCTCACAATACTTTGGATGACAGTACTTTACATCAAAGTACTGCTGCACCTGATGACAGCACTTTGGATGATTTGGATGATCCTACCATGCCTGGCTTAGAAGATACTGATGATGAGTATGATGATGAAGGTATTTTCTCAAATTCCAATGAAGGTGCTGATTTCACAAATTTGGATGATAATGTTGAAGTTCCACAGACCCCAATCTTAAGAGTTCATAAGAATCATCCTTCTGGTCAAATCATTGGACCTTCTAACTCTGGAGTGCTTACAAGAACCAAAGCTAAGGGTTTTTCTAAACCTCACAATGCTTTACTTAGCTTTGTTTATAAACAAAACATGCTAAATCACAAGGATCATCAAACATGCTTATTCACTTGCTTTATCTCTCAAGAAGAACCCAAGAATATAGCTCAGGCATTATCTAAAGAAAGTTGGGTTGAAGCTATGCAAGAAGAACTTCTTCAATTCAAACTTCAAGAAGTTTGGGTACTATGTCATCTACCAGATGGAAAGAAGGTCATTGGTACCAGATGGGTGTTCAGAGTAAAGAGAGATGAAAGAGGTAATGTCATCAAGAACAAGGCAAGGTTAGTTGCACAAGGATATAGACAAGAAGAAGGAGTAGATTATGATGAGGTATTTGCTCCTGTGGCAAGGATTGAAGCCATTCGAATCTTCCTTGCTTTTGCATCATATATGGGATTTCAGGTTTATCAAATGGATGTCAAGAGTGCCTTTCTTTATGGCACTATTACAGAAGAGGTATATGTCAAACAGCCTCCTGGTTTTGAAGATCCTGCACATCCAAAAAAAGTTTACAAAGTTGTTAAAGCTCTTTATGGACTTCATCAAGCACCTAGAGCTTGGTATGAAAGGCTCTCTACTTTCTTATTGCAACATGGTTATAGGAGGGGAGCAATAGACAAGACTTTGTTTATCAAGAGAGATAAGAAGGATATCATGCTGGTTCAAGTTTATGTTGATGATATCATCTTTGGAGCTACCAAACAGTCCATGGTGAAGGAGTTTGAGCAGCTGATGCAACATGAATTTCAAATGAGTTCTATGGGTGAATTAACATTCTTTTTGGGGCTTCAAGTTAAACAGTCAAAGGAAGGAATTTTCATAAGTCAAGATAAGTATGTCTCTGACATACTTAAGAAGTTCAATTTTGATGCTATGAAGCCAGTCACTACACCTATAAAGTCAATTAACTCATTGGGCAAGGATGAAGATGATCAACCTGTTGAAGTCAAGTTGTATAGATTTATGATTGGCTGTCTTATGTACTTAACTGCATCTAGGCCTGATATCATGTTTGCTGTTTGTTTATGTGCAAGATATCAAGTCTCACCTAAGGTCTCCCATATGAATGCAGTGAAACGAATTTTTAGTTATTTGAAACAACAACCCAAGTTGGGGTTGTGGTATCCAAAGGATTCACCTTTTCACTTGGAAGCTTTTTCAGATAGTGATTATGCAGGTGACAACTATGATAGAAGATCAACCACTGGAGGATGCCAATATCTTGGAAGAAGATTAGTTTCATGGCAATGCAAGAAGCAAACTATTGCAGCAACATCCTCTACTAAAGCAGAATATGTGGCTGCTGCAAACTGTTGTGGACAAGTTTTGTGGATGCAGAATCAACTCTTGGATTATGGGTTCAACTTCAAAAATACTCCTATCAACATTGATAATGAGAGTACAATTTGCATTGTGAAGAATCCATTTTATCACTCCAAGACCAAGCACATTCAGATTCAGCATCATTTCATCAGAGATTGTTATGAGCATAGGCTCATTAATGTTGCCAAGGTTCACACGGATGATAATGTAGCTGATTTACTCACCAAAGGCTTTGATGTCTCAAGATTCAATCACTTGGTGGTGAGCATTGGAATGATTAATTACTGAGCTACGTTTAAGGGGAGGACTGATTAGTGTGTTAGACAGTCCTATGCTTTGCTTAAGGGGAGGCAATACCATACCTATTTGGAGTTTTTGTCATTATAGAACAGAAGATGGAAAAGTACTGCTGTTTTGTTATATGAAAGTACTGCACTGAAAGTACTGCTCTGGAAAGTACTGCACACGTGGAAAGAACTGCTTGTCTTATCAACGTACTGTTCCAACGGTCAAAAAGAGGGGTAAATTCAACTAACGGTAACTTTGTTATTATGGGCTGTGATTTTTTAAATCCTACCTATAAATAACTACTTTCCGATTTTCCATCTCATCTTTATTCATACCAATCTTTTCCATATTTCTCTCTCTATCACAATTACTTAATCATCGAATCAATCACTTTTACAATCATCAATGGCGAACTGTAACACCGTTTCTAAACACAACATGGTGGCGAATTTAGATAAGACTGAAACTAATGTCGCACTCCATAACATTATTGATTTTCTCATGGGGTCTCCAATTAGTTTTGCACTTTTGGTTGAACCAGATATCATTGAGCCCTGGATTCAACAGTTTTGGGCAACTGCTAGGACTCATATGGAGAATGATGATCCATATATTCAGGCTAAAGTTGCTGGAAGGATAGTGAAGGTTTCTGAAGCTTCAATTCGTGAAGATTTATTGTTTGATGATGAAGAAGGAGCTGTTCGTATTGATAAACAATTGATTTGGGATACATTCAGAGACATTGGGTATGAAGGGTCCTTAACTGAACAAACTTTCAAGAAACCCTTATTTAGTCTACACTGGAAGTACTTGGTTCATGTATTGCTTCGTTGCATTAGTACTAAAATTACTTCATGGGAGCAATTTGGTTCCAATATAGCTTCTGCTTTAGTGGGATTGGCTACAAATCGAATTTTCAATTTTTCAAGGCTCATTTTGGATGGAATGCTCTCTCACATCTCTCATGGATCACGCTGGTTGATGTATCCTAGATTTATTCAAGTGTTCTTAAATAGACAACTTGCAGATGTACCAAAGCCTTCAAGTCTATTACCTGTTGTGGTACAACCAACCAAGATTTTCACCTTCATGGCTAGGAAGAGTGATTTGTTTACTGGTAGGAACACTCCATTGACTACTTCAATGATGGATATTGTTCAAGCTATTAGAGATGAGGCTACAACTAGTGATGAAAGAGAAGGTACTGCTTCAACTCAAGGTACTGCTTCTCAAGGTACTGCATCTCAAGGAACTGCTTCTCAAGGTACTGCATCTCAAGGAACTGCTTCTCAAGGTACTGATGTCAACGAAGGTACTGCAGTTTCTCCTACCTCATCTCACCATGATACTCCACCTATTGAGTCAGAACAAGATATCCCTATTCCCTCATCATCCTCTGGAGGAGATGCATCTACTATACCCCCTGAAGGATTAGTACTGGATAATTATATTCTGACCAGGGAGCTAGTCAGATTGAAGAAAACAACTGAGGCTCAAGCTGCACAGCTAGCACAGTTGAAGACCAAGTTTAGAAAACTTAAGAGGTCTGTCTGGCCTTTAGTAAAACATCACAGATTATGGGTTGATTGGTGCCAAACCGTCAAGTTATCTCACACAAGCTAGCCACTTGTGAATGGCTAACCGTAAGAAACTTAAAACAGTTCAGACACCAATGCAATGAAGATCAGGAGAGTATAGTGTTTCCCCAGGTCGTTATGTCCCAACGAGCTGTGCGAGAATAGTCAAACGAATAGTGATCGAGAGAATTTGAATGGGAAAAGGATTATGATCGATTATAACTAAAGAAAAAGTATATAAATTACAGGGGCTTAAATGCAAATTAAAGAAAAATAAAAAGATAAATTATATTAAATAAATGCTATCACTATTTGCAAAATGATGTTTTTCTTGATTTATAAAACAAAATAACTTAAATAAACTATTTTCATTAAAACGTAAACCTAAATTACCTAAAAACGTGACCTAGAATGAAAACGCGCGTTATATGTAAAAATTACGCGAGTGCGCAAGTAAAAACGTAAAATTTGTAAAATAAAAGTCCTACGAGTGTAAAAACAATTTTCTTACTTACTATATGACAAAAGAAAATTTTAGGAAAAAGCCGGGTATTTTTTCGACTCTTAAATTATTTATTACGAATTAAAAACTAGATTTAACTAATTAATTAATTAAAAATACTAAATGTTTTGGAAAAATCTGAAAATTTCACAGAAAATATTTTAAGCATTACTGATTCTAAGAAAAATAAAAACTGAGGAGGTTGTTTTGAAAAATAAGCTAAACAAGTGCTTAAAGCAAAACTGCCAAACGCCCTTAAGTATTTAATAGTGTAATATTTGAACGAAAGAAGTCCCAAGGGCGCTGGCCATACAGGTACATGCTATCACTCTCATCTAAGGGAGAGGTCTCAGGTTTGACCCCTGCCTCTCCCTTTTTGTAAAATTATTTTTTTTCTTGATTTCTGCTTATTGGAACTTAAGGACAGATTCAGTTTAAGGAAAACTTGTGAAAACTTTTTATATAAAAGCTTCTCAATAAGCTGTTACAACAGCTTATTGATTGCTATCTTGGACAGTTACAAAACAAGCCTTCACCACAGTGTTGGTATTAAGGACTCAAATAAGCAAACAAGCAGGGAAATAAGCAATGGGCAACTAAACAAGCAACACCAAATTGAAAATAAGCTAGGTACAAATAAAATAAGCTAGATGAACAGGGATAAGCAGTTGGGATAACTTAAGCTAGAGGGAGTCCTAAAACAGCTAGTGAAATGGGAATAAGCAAAAGCCAACCAAAATAAGCACTAGAGGTTTCCTAAATAAGCTCTATCCTAAGGAATCTAATCTAGTCTACCTAAAAAGCTTTTATCTATACTAAATAAGCTGAACTACTTACTGATAAGCTAAAAAGAAAATTGAATAAGTAACCTGCACAACTGTTTGCAGGTTAAGGCAGCCCAAGTGCTCACTTTTGGAGCAAATTCTAGATGAGCTACAGAGGCAATAAGCTGTTGAGCTTATTGATTCTTGAAGATAAGCTGGGGGACAAGCTTTTGCCCCCACAAAATCTCAATTAGAAGCTACACTAAACAAGCTAAAGGGCTGCAAAGGTGGCTGTGGAACTGCTGTTGCAGTACGACAGTAAGACAGAAAGAGCTAAAAAAAATTACCAAAGCTGATTTGAAGCTGCACTAGTGGTTGAAACTTTAACCAACGAACTTACAAAATACTTTACCACTAATTTTGGACTCAAAAAGGATCAAATAGTGACTTTTGACCCAAGAACAATTTAAATCCAAACACCCCCATAACTTCTTGATTTGCAGTTTAAGACAGTATAAGCAGATATAGGCCACAGAACTTGATTCCTAAAGACTAAACAACTTATATACATGCTACTTGAACACATTCCAGTCCTATATAAGCTTTACATAAGCTAAGCTACTATAAAGCTATTTTTGGCTTTTTTCTTGATTTTTGAGCAAAAACTAATTCAAGCAATTACAATTCAGAGAATTAAAAGTAAATGTCTATAATTATACCAAATAAGCTAAGAAAAATCAAAATAAGCACTAAATAAGTAGATGAACAATGATGATGACTTTTGTTGACTTTTCTAGACTTTTTTGGAGAACTGCATTTAAGACTAGAAAAACCTTTTAGAACACTTAAATTAACTTTAATTGATTCCAAAATGCACAATTAAACAACTTATGATAGCTTAAATTATAGAACCTAGTTAAAACACTTTTGGCGGGAAACATAAAAGAAACAGAAAACTGAAATTTAATTGAGGAAACTTGTAAATTAAGACTTAAATTAACTTGTGCATTACATCAATCATAAAACCCAGAAAACTTTTACATTTAAAAAGTGAAATCGATTACAAGAAATTTAGAGAAATGGTCTAAAACAATGACAACTTGTTTCTTCTGCCTTCTCTCTCTCTTATAGCCTTCATTAGGGTTCTTTTTCTCTTTTCTTGGCCATTGATTGGGTAGAATTGATCTCAACCGTTTGATTACAATTTGGCGCCAAAACTTGTGCAAATGGGTACTGGTGATTTGGGACAGGGGAAAGGTGTAATAAATGTATTTTGGCGTGGGGTGTTTGGAGGGTAGGAATAGGGTGGTTGTGATGATGGGGGTTGGAGTGTTGCAGGGTGTGGCAGTGAAAGTGGGTGAAGGAGAAGGAAACCCGTGAGCCGGTTTTATTTCAAACCGTGGGTTTGGGTAGGTTAATAACAAAGGGATTGGACCGGGTTGTGAACTTGGGCTTTGGTGGTTTAGTGGATTTGGACTAGGATTAGATATAAACCCATTTAATACTTTAGGGGCTAAAACTGCCAAACTGAAAATGTAGGGACCAAGACTGAAAATTATGAAGTTGTAGTCCAAGGGTTAAACTTGTAAATCTCAAATAAGTTAAGGACCATTTTTGCCAATTGTGAAATTCCAAGGACTAAACATGATCATTTTAAAAATCCAGGGATCAAAACTGTAATTTCTCAAAACTTTTGGAACTTTTCACCAAAGGGCTAATTATGACAATTTATGATTCCAAAAGGACCTTTGGTGATTTTTCTTTTAAAATAAGTGCTCAGGGACTGTTTTTGACAAGATTTGAAAGTTGGGGGACTGAAACTGCCGATTATGCAAACTTTGCTCGTTTTTCATCTGATTTTAAACATTTTGCATCTGAAACATATAAAATGCAATTTTGGGATATTTTCAGTATTTTGATGCATTTCTGAGCATTTTTAAGTGTTTTGCAGTTTAGATTTAACCAAAAATGATGAGTATTTACACACTCATCATGGGTCAAGTCTCAAAGGAAGCAAGGAAGGCCAGTCTGGAAATTTAAGAAGTCTTCAAAGAGCAAAAGGGTATTACAGCAATCTTCTATCCAATTGGGGAGGAATATAGAGCAAGAGAATTTGAAAGAAGCTGCTAAATTTTATGAAGAAAAAGAAGATGAACCTCAAAATTCTGAAGAACTGGTTAACATTCAAAGTACTAAGCCTGAAAAAATTGGTGTTCAAAGTACTGATGATCAAGGTGTTGTTGATCAAAGTACTGGTATTCAAGGAACTTATAGGCAAGAGCTAATTACACCAAGGGTGTTAGATTTTGAATAAGAGGCTGGTCCTTCGACTGTTATACATGAAGAAGAAGCTGGTCCTTCTACTATTATTCAGGAAGAGGAAGCTGATACACCAAAAGTAGTGCACACTGAAAGTGATGATGAAACTATAGCTGAGATATTGCACAACTTATCAAAACCAAGAGGTGTAGCATTCCAGGAGTTAATGAAGAACAACCACAAGTTTCTCAACCAGTTATAGATCCAAAAGATAAAGGCAAAGGTAAGCTGGTGGAAACAAGGAAGAAGAAAAAGCTGACTTTGGCAGAAATTAGAGCAATTGAAGTGGCTAAGAATGAAGAAGCTGCTAAAAAGGTACAAGCTGAATTGAATGCTGAAGCTGCTATTGAAGAAGCTAAGAATAAAGAAGCAGCTAAGAAATTACAAGATGAATTGAATGCTAAAGCTGTTATATCAGAAAAACCAGTTTTACCTAGAAGACCAATGAGTAAGGCTAAAGAAAGAAATGCTATGATGGCATATCTAAAGGGTTAAGGGTATACTGGATTACAGAAGCTGAATTACATTGAGATGAAAGACTTGTATGAAAATGTTAGACAAGCTTATCAGAAGCAAGTTGAAAGTATTATTTCTTTCAAGGACGACAAGCACAAGGAGGATTTGAGTGAAAGAAGTTTAAAAAGAAAAAGAACAACTGAAGTTGTACAGCCATCAAAGAAGGTTGAGTTAAGATATGATACAGTTGATGAGCTAAGAAATTACATAAGAGTTGTTGATTTTGAGCTTCCTAAGGCTAAAGATGTTGCAGAAAAGAAGTCAAAGATTGTTACATTCGAAGTTGTAAAAGCAGAAGATGGAGATTATCTTATGTTCCATAGAGAAGATGAAAGCTTTAGAGTGTTTAACTCATTGTGGGACATACTGCACTTGATAAATAGAGAAGACCTGTTTCATCTGTATCAACTAGTACAAGAGTATTTTGAACATATTCCATCAGAAGTAATTGGTTTAGTATTACTTGGAGACCTCACAACTATCTTTGAAACTGAGGAGACAAGTACTGATGCTATATGGAATAATCAAGAAGTATGGGAAATTAATTGCTGGAGATATTTTGATGAATCCGGAGTGCATGTTTTGGAGCTAGAAGATGGAACAATGATCCACATGTTAGTAGAAAGAAGATACCCACTCATGTCAGTGCTTATGAGAAGAATGCTAGATCATGGAATGGAAGTGGAAGAGGAGAATGAAACAGCACTTATGGTCATCGAATTATTTATCAAATGGACAACAATGGCTGATGATGAAGAATAAATACTGGTATGATTTATAATTGTATAAAATCTTTTGAAATATGAGTATTTTATTCAAAGTACTGCTGGAAAAATAGTACTTTATCCAAAGTACTGCTTGCAGCATAAACCAGTAAATATTTTTTGAAAGAAAAACTTTTGTTAAGTAAGGAATATTTTGAAACAAAAGTTAACAGCAACAATGGTTTTTGAGATGGTTATAACAGTAGGTTATCAGTTCACCATGTTTACAAAAGAACTGGCTAATCCATGAGCAAATGGCTTGTGGTAAAGGCTGTGGAAAAACCATTTATATGGTAATTAGTTCACCATGGTTGAAAGAACTAACTAGTCCAAAAGGGTAAATCAAATCTGTTGATAGCTAATGATTTGCTAAAAATCATATGGTTATCAATGTACCATGGTCTTACACACCTAAACATTTGGCTACTCCAGAGTTAATGGCTTTGGTAAGGAGACATCAAAATCCATTAAATTTCAATGATTTACCTCTCACAGGAGTTTACACACCTGGAGGTGATGAGAATAGACTGAAACTTAAACTGAACTGATGTACAAATTGTCATATGTTGCTGAGTTGCTGAAAAGATGTAGCTTGCTGTTTGTTACTGAAAAGAATTACTGATAAAGATTACTTTGATGATGATGATATAAGCACAGAATCTACAGAGACAAAATTTGAAGATAAAGTCACAATCTCTCTTTGAAGACAAAGACATTAAAGTTAAATCTACAAAGGAACTTGAAATCAAGCAAGTAGAATTCAAGTTAGGGGAGGATTGTTGGGATATGAAAAGTCAAAGTGCTGAAGAGTTAAAGTACTAAAGAAGTCAAAGTACTGCTAAAGTATAAAGTCAAAGTATTGCTCGATTTATCAAAGTACTGCATGCTTAAAGGACTGATATGCAAAAGCGTTAAGGATCATTATGTAATTCTAGAATGTTCTTAGATTAGTATAGTATTACTTGTCGTACAAGGTTACAAATTGTAAACCGACTAGGGTTATCCTTAAGCCTATAAAAGGACCCCTAGATTGGCATTAGACGTACGTGTTTTTAGAGTTTTAGAGAAGTACGACATTAGTGTTTTAGAGTTGTTAAAGAATCTGCATAACAAGCAGATTCAGAGTTATTAATAAAATCGTTGAAAGTTCAAGTTAATTATTTTTAGCTTTGTTAAGTAAATTCCGCATACTTAATAGAGTTTGCTCAGTGTTTCATTGTTAATAACTTAGGATTTATCTGAGGTTATTAAACCCTTAACAAGCTATATAAGTTAGTTTGGTTAGAGTACATCGATCCAACAAGTGGTATCAGAGCTTGTGTGGAAACTCTGACTAAGAAGAAACCCTCAAAACCTACTTAACAAAACCCTAAAGATGTCGACTGAAGCTGCACCACCACCATCCATCACCTCACTAAGAATACCAATCATCAAGAAGGGAGAGTACGATCTATGGAGCATGAAGATGAGGCAGTACATTGCCATTACAGACCATGCACTATGGAATGTAATTGTCAATGGTAATGAAGTTGTTGCAGAACCAGTAGAGATTCCTGGACAACCTAAACCACCTAAGGCCGTTTTACCTGCTGCTACAATAAGAAATCAAGAGAAGGCCCTCAACATACTATTGTCTGCTATACCTGATGGTCACCTACTCAAGTTTCATGATGCTAAGGATGCTAAGCAGTTATGGGCTGCTCTCAAGACAAGGTTTGGAGGTAATGATGCTTCCAAGAAGATGCACAAAAATCTTCTGAAGCATAGGCTGCATCGGAAAAAGATGCATCGTAGTCTCCACATCCGTGTCGCATAGGCTGCACAAATCATTATCTACCCGAATATTCCTTCTAGCTAACGCAGTGGCCGTGGGGATTCTGTCCATCTCCGCTCGCCATGCTAAAATATTACACTTGAGGGGAACCCATGAAACCCATTTAAATTTAAAAAAAGTACCATAGCCTCTAGCTTCCCAAATTAAAAACTTCACATTAGACACAGTGAAGTGCCCATCGCAACTACCAGACCAAGTCCAAGAGTCTGGTCCAAGCCCAATAACTAATTGCTCCAATTTAGAAGAAAGGATAATCCATTCTTCTACTTCCATCGCTGAGAACAATTGATCAAAATCAACAGAACACCAGTGATCGGTGCAAAACCGTCAAGTTTTCTCACGCAAGTTAACCACTTGTGAATGGTTAACTGTAAGGAACTTAAAACAGCTCACACACCAAATGCAATTTAGATCAGGAGAATACAGTGGATTCCCGGGTCGTTAAGTCCCACGGAGGATGACTGGTGTTTAACACAATCAGATGTCGGATAATCACTAAGGATAGTGATCAGTAGGTATTTTGAGTTTTTATAAACTACAGGAGATTAAAGGAAATTAAAAAGTTAAAATCTATTAAATAAACGCTATCACTATTTTTAAAATGATGTTTTTGTTTTTTATGTTTTTATAAAACTTAATTTAAAACTACGTGACGTACAAGTAAAAAAGTGAAACTTACACAATATTAATCCTAAAAATATGAAAATGATATTTTTACAAACCTAATTATATAAGAAAATTTATAGAAAAAGAAAATTATTTTTATAACTATTTATCTAATTATTATTAATTAAAAACTATTTTTAACTAATTAATAATAACCTAAATTACAAGAAATTAGGAAACAAAGCTAGAAAAATGAAATTATGAAATGGAAAAGTCTAAAATATCAAACTAGAATTTTCAAAACTATTTTTATATTTTTCTGATTATTTTTCTATTTTCTATGAATTTTAAACTATTAAAAACTAATTAAATTACTAAAAATTACCAAATGAACTATGAAAAATCTGGAAAATTACTTTTTTCACTATTTATATTTATCTAAACTTAATAAAAATGAAAAATTATTTTTTTGGACTTTTTCTGAATTATTTGTATTAAAAGCTATTTAAATAATCCTAAAAACTGTTTTTAATTAAGAAAAATAGCAAACTGTTATGGAAAAATGTGAAAATTTCAGGAAAACTCTAAAATTATACTAGGAATCTAGGAAAAATAGAAAAACATGGTGTTGTTTGGAAGAAATTGAAACTGCTATAGTAAGTACTTATTAATAAGCACCTTGAATAAGCAAATGAGAACCAAGGACCACCAAATCTTCACAGAAGCTATTTTATGTTAAAATGACCCAAATGCAACTAGTTTCAACAACCTTTAACCTCTGATAAGCTAATTACCAAGATTTGGCTTTGGTGAGATTAATACTAAAACAGTGATGAGGGTGCTACTTTTAAGCTTAAGCACAAGCTTATTAATAAGCTGTAAATGAAAAGCAAAAGTTGGAAACTGCACTAGGCCTGGCTAGCTTCCTTCAAACCAAAAATCAGCCCTGGAGCAGCTCTGTGGAGCTTGGAACAAGCTCTGCAAAAGCTTGAGAAAAGCTCAGCTCTGACTGAGCTTGTGAGCAGGGCATATGAGCCCTGCTTAATGAGCTTATTTGAGTGCTTAATAAAATTACTAAAATTATACTAAAATAACAATAAGAAAGTAGACCTGGCTAACTTAATAATCCCAAACTTTGATTTGATTTGGTCCAAGAATGAATCCAAGATAAATCAACTCAGATGGGCTCAAAACAGAATTTCATGCTTTTGACTTTTATGACAGATTTGAAAAAGTTGACTTATGTGAGATTAGAACTAAATTTGTGGATTGATGTTGAAGTAAAATGATGTAATGATACTGATGCAAGGTTTGTTTAACACTTCTAAGCACAAAACAAGGGTCTGCTGATTCAAAACTCCAACAGTTTATCAGTTAGACAGATTTTAAGGAGATGTTGACTTTTGAACTAGCATGCACCAAACCAAGACTTGAATTGAGTTACTTATAGTCAAACAAGCATGAAACAACAAAAAACTGTCACTGAACTAGCCTAACTAACAGTTGAATGTGTTTATCCAAACACCACTTTAAACACACATTTGCAAAGTACAATTAAACTAGAGACTAACCCAGCTCATTTTAATCATCAAACTAAATCTAAATATCATAAACACTACTTAATAAACAGATTGTAACTAGCTATGACCATAAAAACAGATTATGCTAAGAGATTCTTAAACTTACATATAATCCTTTAGCCACAATGGTTTGCCACCTATTGAAACCAGAACCACAGTAACACTACCCTATTCAAACCAACCCAAGTACACAAAATCAATCCATTTCAAGCTTTGAACCAACCCAAATCCTTCTGCATCAATTTTTGCTCCATCTTTGACTTTTGTTGACCAAATCTCTAAACTGATTGAAACCTAAGTACAAGCTTGCAAAAAGCTATAATTAGCTAACACAAGCTTGTTTGAGCTTATAAATAAGCTGATTGCAGCTTGGACTTTAGAGTTTGAAAGTGAGAAATGTAACAGTGGACCAGAAATTTGAAATGTAAGCATAAACTGGAATTGATAATTGAAAAGAGTTTCAATACACTTGATTAACTTAACTTGACATAAATAAGCAAAAGATTACAATTTAGAACTTGATTTAAAACAGAAAACATAAAAACGACATACAAATTAAAAATTTAAAACTAACTAACTCTTTCTCTTTGCTTCACTGCCTCTTTTAAGCTCTAGAACTCTTCCACGTGGCCTTCTGAGATAATCCCACCTCTCAATTCAACCAATGAGAGAGCTTTGAGTGTATTTCCTGTTTTAACAATTTTGGCGGGAAGACTGATGGTTTGACTTGTAGGCTTTGAAACAGGCAAGTAGGGGGGGTGGCATTAATTGTGGGGGGTGGATGATGATGAGTGGTGGAAGAAAGGTGAGGCTGAGGTGATGGGTTGCAGGCAAGTGGTGTGCAGAGGGGAGGTGGAG